>JAQJVL010000045.1:1350386-1382391 GCA_035578905.1 Stictocephala bisonia | reverse complement strand
ATCTATGTCCGCCACACCTAACGAATCGATGAAACGTCTACACGTTTTTCCAGAGATTCCAAGGTGTAATGTCCCTGCTCCAGTGTTAGTGTCCTGACAGAATCGTTCGGGCTGTCAGCGGCCGTTCGAGCTGGCCAGAAATGCACATTAGCAATTCTCGGTAAGTTCAGGATGTTGTTGTCCGAATAGAATCCGCATAGAGCCAAACGGTAATCACTGGCATCGTCCAAGTGGATCGGGTGTTCCAGGTGAAGTGTGATCACCGGACCCTGCCCGAATAGTTTCAACAAAGGCATTTTATATCGCTTGGTCAACTACACACGCTTATATTATTTGGTCGTTTGTTTCTGGTGTTCTAGAAACAGAGTACCCGTTATGCGTATGAGATCAGTCAAATCCCTATCGTACTCTTCGATTTTATTGTACAATTTCGTTTCCAACGCGTTGAGCCGTTGATCGGTTTTAGTTTGAAACTGTGAGAACTCAGATCGCAACGCGTCTTGCTTCGATCCGGTCCCACACTCTCCGAAACGATTAATACAGAACTTATGACTGTACATGCTGACACGGTATTAACTCCTACACATGTCTTATAATCGGAACAAAAAATTAAGTTTTTTTTAAATATAGTCTATACAGTGCGCAACTGGATGTTGTACGTAGTGCCTATTTTCTCTCCTCTCGACAGTTGTAACGTTTCGGGGATGGGTTCTTTAGGATCGAATACTTCTGCGTAGCGTTTTGGCAGGAACACGTCGATCTCCTCACAGCCATTGTCGGCTAGCGATCGGTCCAATAGTGTGGCCACCGGAATCTCACCGTATTTGGTTTGTACGATTCTCATGCGTTTCACAGGGTAGAACGTATTTCCGTCCAACCGATCGAGTCTCACGGTTTTAGAGAACTGTAGTGTGGCTTCGTTGAACCGTTGTACGAAGCTGGCCATGTTGTGTTTAAAACGTAGTCGGACACGTTTACTCTCACTCTCTTATTATATTAGAGTGACGGGTGTACGACGTCCAGCTGTCTATCAATTAGCTTGATCTTTTCGTTCGTTCGTCTTTCGAACTCGCTAATTTTGTTGTTTAGTTCAACGAGTTCTACTCGAACTACAACGTCGTAGTTGTGTTTAGATCTAGTGACGTTACAGATACGCCTGTGTCCTTTGATCTGTACACAGTCCGGTTGCGATGTGGTGTCGAATACTTTGCTGAAAACGTTTGCGACCTCGTGCAACTGTGCCTTGGTGACAAGATCGTTTTTGTCGACACCCTTCGAAGATGATGCGATCCTTTTGTTGCCGACGCTGATGTAGTTTTCAGACACTTTTATGGCGTCTACAAGTGCATCGGTTTTCGACAAATGACCCCATCAGTTTGTTCTCGACTTGTTCAAACGCTTTTGTCATTTCGCTGTTAAACTCCTTTTTCAAACTTCCTATCTGAGATTCTAAATAATCCCGACTAACACCACTACCACCACCACCACCACCAACACTGTCTGCTGAACATTCCGTATCACCGAATCTGTCGATTAGAAAACCACCGTCATACCCACCAGGACATCCATCCATATTTGTTGTCCCTTATATCATTCACAATTGTGTTCCAATTCACGTGTCCGTCGCACTTTGAATATCTGCGCAATACTTCTAAACACAGGTGGCCGCAGATTGGTGGATCTTCGAAATTCTGGATGCCACAGTCGTTGTACACCAGACCGTCACCACCGTTCAGATAGCGAACCAACTCTATTGGTGGTGGAGCGTCCCCGTACGAGTCGAAATAGAACTTGTTCCTGTCACCGACCTTGACGTAGCACGTCCAGTGAGTGCCGTCGGAATTGACATCTCCCAGGTTTAGGATTCCACATTCCGTGTGATTTGACGTGACCGGTAGTAGCTGTCGAACAAACACTTCGCGAAAGTGTTTTGATTTTCAACACGTCGTTGGCGTATCGTTCGATTTCACCGAGTGAGAGAGGTTCTATTTTTTAAATAACAACGAGTCCAACTTTATATTGATGCAACGTTCGAGACCGCTACCTTTGGGGTCTTTAGTGATTATCGAGTCCAACTCGTTGTCGATGAGGTCTTTCAACCACGGTATGAACCTCTCTCGAAGTAGCGGTGCGATATTCTTTCTAACCAAAGGTGAAAGGAACCGTTTGCCACCGGGAACATCGTCTTCAATAAAGTTCATCATTTCCTTCAACAGACCGCCTTCCTTGTTTTTCATCAACTGGTCGTAGCTGAGCGCTAACCGAACGCCGGTCTTGTTTTTGACGGCTTTGCTTACGGCTTTGTGTTGCAGTTCGGTGAGCAGTATGTGATCGCTGCCACCACCGATGTTGTCGTGCGAAAGACCGATCACCACGGTCCTGCGTTTCTTGTAAGCGGTTTTCATTTTTCGCTTTTGTCCGTCAGACAGACGGATCTTGTGTCTGTGCAGTTCACTCATATTGGTTTCCACCGGTACACTAGTAGCACATATACTACTACTACTTATAGTAAGTCGCGATGGAGACGTACTGCACCAAATGCAAACAGAAAACACGATCACTGGTCGACACCGATGAAGTGGTGCAAACGGAAAACAAGAAATGGCGTGTCAAAAACACTTGCGCACTGTGCGGCAGTGAGAAAAGCACCTTCATCAAAATGAAACCGGGTGACGAGGGCCGATCGCGTGAATACGCCGAAGCTAAAGAACTACATCGCGCGGTTATCAAGAAGTTTCCCAAACGAAAAATAGTCACTACGTGTATAGACGACCTGTGGGCGGCCGATCTCGTGATTATGGACAGATACGTGAAGGAAAACGATGGTTACAGATAAATGTTGAATGTGATCGACACTTTTTCCAAGTACGCCTGGTCTGAACCGTTGACTAGGAAGAGTGGCCAACACGTGGCCGATGCTTTCGAAGCAATCATAAGGCGTGCCGAAAAGACAGGCCACAACACACCGAATCTATTGCACGTCGATAAGGGTCGGGAATTTGTTAACAAAGATTTCAAACAACTGTTGGAAACATACGGCATCAAGATGTACCATACTGAAAATGAAGAAAAGAGTGCGATCGTCGAACGTTTCAACCGCACTCTCAACGAACGTATGAAAGTTCAGTGCATCGAAATGCGACACACGTTTCGATGGATCGACACGGTGCAAGACCTACTTCGTCAGTACAACACCACTGTGCACAGGACCATACGAATGCGACCCTCGGACGTTGACAAGAGTTGTGAACCACGATTGCAGAATCTGTACGAATCGATGCAGCCGACCACAGTGAGGAAGTCAAAGTTGAGTATCGGTGATCGTGTCAGGATAGTGGCTAAGAAAGATACATTCGCCAATAAGTACAGTCGCAATTGGAACCGAGAGATATTTGTTGTTTCGAAATTGTTGAACACGGCACCGATCACGTATAGAATCAAAGACTCTGACGGTGAAGAGATATTGGGTTCGTTTTACGAGAGAGAACTGCAAAAGACCGTGTTTTAATAAGTACACTATGGAAATCGCGGTATACTGTAAGGACGGCACGGACACGGATCGTGAGGACCGTGTTTTACCCCAGCCGCTACGATGTCTGGTCGTTTGGGGTCGTCCGGTTGCGGTAAAACCAACTTGTTGTTGAACATGATTTACAACAAGCGTGGTGTGCAGTTCAAACACTTGTACGTGTTCAGTCGTTCCATCGAACAACCGGCCTACGCCGAACTTCGAAAACATTACGAGCGCGTGGAAAAAGCGTTAGGATATAAATTCAGCCAGTTCTATTCGAACTGTGCCGATTTGATTCCACTGGACGAATGCAAGTTGAACTCGTTAGTTGTGTTCGACGATTGCCTGTTGGAGGAACAAATCAAGATCAAGGACTATTTCATCCGTGGCCGTCACAAACACGTATCTTGCGTATATCTCAGCCAGAGCTACGGCCGAGTCGACATGCAAGTCATTCGCAATAACGTCAATCTACTCTGTGTGTTCAGCCAGAACAAATATTACACGCGAAGGATTTACGAAGACTTTGTCGGATCCGACACGACGTACGATGGTTTCGAAAGTATGTGCAAGCACTGCTGGAGCAAACCTCACGGGTTCATCACCGTGGACACGACAAGGAAGGCACACAACGGCAAGTACAGGTGTATGTTGAAAAACTACATTTTAAACGTCACGTCGAAAAACGATATTTAGGCCGAACGTGGATTAACGATATTTTAACGTTGACTTCGAGAAACGATATTTTGAGCAAACATCAAATAACGTTATTATGACGTTGACGTTAAAATATCGTTTTTTAGCCAAAACATCAAATGATGTTTTTTGCAGCCTTGTGAATGAATGGCGTTACTCCACTGGTTGACTGGACCCGGTGTTTGATAGTCATTGTATTTTTGAAGTGTGTGTATATAAGTAGTCACTACCGACTAGTAACTATTACTATGGATGTGAAGGAAGCTAAACGTCTCGATGCACTCGAGAAGATGCTGATCAGTAAATTCAAGGCAGCCGAGTCGGAAGAACTGAAACAGCAAGCACGAACGGCTGCTGACAATCCGGTACCTATTGTCGAACCACCGTTTAAGATTTTGAAGCCGTCATCACCGTTTGCCATACTTCCACCACCACCACTACCACCACCACTAACGCTTCAATCTACACAACAACAATCCGCCACGAGTGTTTCCAAAGCCAAACAGTTGGAAGTTTTAAATAGGAGGTTGCAGGATGAATTAACCGAAGTACACGCCACCGAGTTGGCCGAACAACAGGAACGTGAGAAAAAATACGAAGCCATAACGAAGGCTATCAAACAGAAAAAGGAGCAGGACGCCGAGGCGGAGTTGAAAGCCAAAGAGTGGTTTCGCAAACAGAAGTACAATCAAATCATGAAACGGTTTGATGGGTGCTGTCGGCACGCGCTACTTGCCAAAGGCGAACGACAATCAGTTCGGCATATACTATGATGATCAAACGGAGCAGCTGAAAATCGGTTCTGCCACGATCACATTCGACTACGACGACATACTGGTGAATGGAAAACGCTACAAAGGCACTGAAGGACTTTGGCTACTGTTGACCAGCAAAGGCTATGTACCGGAGGACAAGTACACCGGTGAAGACTGGCGAATGTACAAAGACGTGTTGCTCGCTACAAATTCACTGTACCAGAAGAATGATTCGAATTCGAAGCGACCGAAAGCTAGCCAGGGTCAGAAGTGGAAAAAAACTGATACGTCCTATATGGGAGGAGGACATCAAGAAGACGGCTACACCTGACGAGAACGGTGGCAACAAAGATGGGCAGCAGGAAGATGTGGCCATGATAGGGTCCGGACTGAAAGAATACAACGAACGTCCACACATCCATAGTAATAGTTACTAGTCGGTAGTGACTACTTATATACACACACTTCAAAAATACAATGACTATCAAACACCGGGTCCAGTCAACCAGTGGAGTAACGCCATTCATTTACAAGGCTGCAAAAAACATCATTTGATGTTGTGGCTAAAAACGATATTTTAACGTCAACGTCATAATAACGTTATTTGATGTTTGCTCAAAATATCGTTTCTCGAAGTCAACGTTAAAATATCGTTAATCCACGTTCGGCCTAAATATCGTTTTTCGACGTGACGTTTAAAATGTAGTTTTTCAACATACACCTGTACTTGCCGTTGTGTGCCTTCCTTGTCGTGTCCACGGTGATGAACCCGTGAGGTTTGCTCCAGCAGTGCTTGCACATACTTTCGAAACCATCGTACGTCGTGTCGGATCCGACAAAGTCTTCGTAAATCCTTCGCGTGTAATATTTGTTCTGGCTGAACACACAGAGTAGATTGACGTTATTGCGAATGACTTGCATGTCGACTCGGCCGTAGCTCTGGCTGAGATATACGCAAGATACGTGTTTGTGACGGCCACGGATGAAATAGTCCTTGATCTTGATTTGTTCCTCCAACAGGCAATCGTCGAACACAACTAACGAGTTCAACTTGCATTCGTCCAGTGGAATCAAATCGGCACAGTTCGAATAGAACTGGCTGAATTTATATCCTAACGCTTTTTCCACGCGCTCGTAATGTTTTCGAAGTTCGGCGTAGGCCGGTTGTTCGATGGAACGACTGAACACGTACAAGTGTTTGAACTGCACACCACGCTTGTTGTAAATCATGTTCAACAACAAGTTGGTTTTACCGCAACCGGACGAACCCACGACCAGACATCGTAGCGGCTGGGGTAAAACACGGTCCTCACGATCCGTGTCCGTGCCGTCCTTACAGTATACCGCGATTTCCATAGTGTACTTATTAAAACACGGTCTTTTGCAGTTCTCTCTCGTAAAACGAACCCAATATCTCTTCACCGTCAGAGTCTTTGATTCTATACGTGATCGGTGCCGTGTTCAACAATTTCGAAACAACAAATATCTCTCGGTTCCAATTGCGACTGTACTTATTGGCGAATGTATCTTTCTTAGCCACTATCCTGACACGATCACCGATACTCAACTTTGACTTCCTCACTGTGGTCGGCTGCATCGATTCGTACAGATTCTGCAATCGTGGTTCACAACTCTTGTCAACGTCCGAGGGTCGCATTCGTATGGTCCTGTGCACAGTGGTGTTGTACTGACGAAGTAGGTCTTGCACCGTGTCGATCCATCGAAACGTGTGTCGCATTTCGATGCACTGAACTTTCATACGTTCGTTGAGAGTGCGGTTGAAACGTTCGACGATCGCACTCTTTTCTTCATTTTCAGTATGGTACATCTTGATGCCGTATGTTTCCAACAGTTGTTTGAAATCTTTGTTAACAAATTCCCGACCCTTATCGACGTGCAATAGATTCGGTGTGTTGTGGCCTGTCTTTTCGGCACGCCTTATGATTGCTTCGAAAGCATCGGCCACGTGTTGGCCACTCTTCCTAGTCAACGGTTCAGACCAGGCGTACTTGGAAAAAGTGTCGATCACATTCAACATTTATCTGTAACCATCGTTTTCCTTCAAGTATCTGTCCATAATCACGAGATCGGCCGCCCACAGGTCGTCTATACACGTAGTGACTATTTTTCGTTTGGGAAACTTCTTGATAACCGCGCGATGTAGTTCTTTAGCTTCGGCGTATTCACGCGATCGGCCCTCGTCACCCGGTTTCATTTTGATGAAGGTGCTTTTCTCACTGCCGCACAGTGCGCAAGTGTTTTTGACACGCCATTTCTTGTTTTCCGTTTGCACCACTTCATCGGTGTCGACCAGTGATCGTGTTTTCTGTTTGCATTTGGTGCAGTACGTCTCCATCGCGACTTACTATAAGTAGTAGTAGTATATGTGCTAAGACCGGTCTTCGGTTGGCGCTCAGCTACGATCAGTTGATGAAAAACAAAGAAGGTGGTCTGTTGAAGGAAATGATCAATTTCATTGAAGACGATGTTCCCGGCGGCAAGCGGTTCATCTCACCTTTGGTTAGGAAAAATATCGCGCCGTTGCTTCGAGAGAAGTTCATACCTTGGTTGAAGGATCTACTCGACAACGAGTTGGACGCGATAATCACCAAAGACCCCGAGGGCAGTGGTCTCAAACGGTGCATCAATCTGAAGTTGGACTCGTTGTTGTTGAAAAAAAAAAAAAATAGATCCGCTCTTACTGGGTGAACTCGAACGGTACGCCAAAGATGTACTGAAAGTTAAGAATTTTCGGGGTGTATTCGTACGACAGCTATTGCCGACCACGTCGAATCATACGGAATGCGGAATCCTCAACTTGGGAGATGTCGAATCCGACGGCACACACTGGACGTGCTACATCAAAATAGGCGACAGGAACAAGTTCTATTTCGACTCGTACGGAGACGCGCGTCCACCGATCGAGTTGGTGCGGTATTTAAAAGGTGGTGAAGGTCTGGTCTACAACGACTGTAGGATCCAGAGTTTCGATGATCCGCCGATTTGTGGCCATTTGTGTTTAGACGTCTTGAGGCGGTATTCTTTACAGAGCGAAGTTGATGTGGTGGATTGGAATACTATCGTGAACGATCTAAGAGACGACAAATATGGTTGGATGTCTTGGTTCGTCGAGCAATAGTTTTTCTAATCAACAGATTCGACACCCGTCACCCTAGCGTTACACTACTGAACGCGATCGAGGGTAATATAATAAGAGAGTGAGAGTAAACGTCGTGTCCGACTACGTTTTAAACACAACATGGCCAGCTTCGTACAACGGTTCAACGAAGCCACACTACAGTTCTCTAAAACCGTGAGACTCGATCGGTTGGACGGAAATATGTTCTACCCTGTGAAACGCATGAGAATCGTACAAACCAAATACGGTGAGATTCCGGTGGCCACACTATTGGACCGATCGCTAGCTGACGATGGCTGTGAGGAGATCGACGTGTTCCTGCCAAAACGCTACGCAGAAGTATTCGATCCTAAAGAACCCATCCCCGAAACGCTACAACTGTCGAGAGGAGAGAAAATAGGCACTACGTACAACATCCAGTTGCGCACTGTATAGACTATATTTAAAAAAAAACCTCATTTTTTTGTTCCGATTATAAGACATGTGTAGGAGTTAATACCGTCAGCATGTACGGTCATAAGTTCTGTATTAATCGTTTCGGAGAGTGTGGTGGGACCGGATCGAAGCAAGACGCGTTGCGATCTGAGTTCTCACAGTTTCAAACTAAAACCGATCAACGGCTCAACGCGTTGGAAACGAAATTGTACAATAAAATCGAAGAGTACGATAGGGATTTGACTGATTTCATACGCGTAACGGGTACACTGTTTCTAGAACACCAGAAACAAATGACCAAATCCAAATAATATAAGTGTGTGTAGTTGACCACCAAGCGATATAAAATGCCTTTGTTGAAACTATTCGGGCAGGGTTCGGTGATCACACTTCACCTGGAACACCCGATCCACTTGGACGATGCCAGTGATTACCGTTTGGCTCTATGCGGATTCTATTCGGACAACAACATCCTGAACTTACCGAGAATTGCTAACGTGCATTTCTGGCCAGCTCCAACGGCTGACAACCCGAACGATTCTGTCAGGACACTAACACTGGAGCAGGGACATTACACCTTGGAATCTCTGGAAAAAACGTGTAGACGTTTCATCGATTCGTTAGGTGTGGCGGACATAGATTCTGGCAAATTCATCATCTCGAAAGCGAAGCACGGAACAGTCGTGTCTATTGTATCACCGTTGAAATTCGCTTTGGACACCACGGTTAGAAGACTCTTGGGCTTTGAACAAGCAGAATCGGCCACAGACGGCACCACCAATAACCGGAAAGAAGCTGATTCTGAGGAAGGTGAATTGTTATATTTCGAGGCTGATCGAACCACGATTGGGTCGAATCCGCCGAATCTACGAGCTGTGGACGCTATAGAAATCCAATGCAACCTAGTGGAGAACAGCTACAGCAATCACGACTTACACGCGCACAAACACCAGGAACATCGCATTTTATACACGTTCTTCCCGGCCGTGCCACGTGGTTACAAGATATCGGAATGCCCGCGTGAGCGATATTACGCTCCAATAGACGGCCAACTGAAGGTGATTCAAGTGATCACCGTAACGATCGTAGATCAGGACAACCGTCCAATAGTGAACCCGTCGGCTAACAACATCGTGTATTTGGATCTGATGAAAATAAAATAATGGTAACCCTTCGAATACCAACCTCCTCGTGACGTCATCACACACAACAGCTGGCTGAAGAAAAAAAAACATAACGACGGACACTGGAAGTCACCTCGCCCATCATGACGTCATCAAAAAAAACGCGCACAAAAAAACCGAAGAAGAAGAAACAACGACATCTGGCGGGCAGAAGTCACCTCGCCCATCATGACGTCATCAAAAAAAGTGCGCACAAAAAAAAAACCGAAGAAGAAGAAACAACGACATCTGGTGGCAGAAGTCCATCATGGCGTCATCAAAAAAAAAGCGCGCACCTGGGAGATTGGATTGACGGGAATACGCCAAGGGGGGAGGCTGGAATGACGGGATTCAGTACATGTCGTCCAAGATGGCCGGCGAGATTGGTTTGACGGGATTGCAGATGGCTGGGGAGATTGGTTTGATGGGATTGCAATACGTTGCCGTACATGTCGTCCCATCCCGTCATACCGGCCTCTCGCCCATCGTGCGGGGAGATTGGTTTGACGGGATTGCAGTACGTTGCCGCACATGGTCGTCCGATCCCGTCATACCGGCCTCTCGCCCTTTTGTCCGGGGAGATTGGTTTGATGGGATTGCAGATGGCCGGCACAAAGTCACGTGATCCAAGATGGCCGGGGAGATTGGTTTGACGGGGTTGCAGATGGCCGGGAGATTGGTTTGACGGGATTGCAGTACGTGTCGCACATGGCCGTCCGATCCCGTCATACCGGCCTCTCGCCCTCGCCCTGTTCCATATCCCCCCCATTACTAACACACACACACACACACACACACACACACACACACACACACACACACACACACACACACACACACACACACACACACACACACACACACACACACACACACACACACACACACACACACACACACACACACACACACACACACACACACACACACACACACACACACACACACACACACACACACACACACACACACACACACACACACACACACACACACACACACACACACACACACACACACACACACACACACACACACACACACACACACACACGCACACGCACACGCACACGCACACGCACACGCACACGCACACGCACACGCACACGCACACGCACACGCACACGCACACGCACACGCACACGCACACGCACGCGCACGCGCACGCGCACGCGCACGCGCACGCGCACGCGCACGCGCACGCGCACGCACACGCACACGCACACGCACACGCACACGCACACGCACACGCACACGCACACGCACACGCACACGCACACGCACACGCACACGCACACGCACACGCACACGCACACGCACACGCGCACGCACACGCACACGCACACGCACACGCACACGCACACGCACACGCACACGCACACGCACACGCACACGCACACGCACACGCACACGCACACGCACACGCACACGCACACGCACACGCACACGCACACGCACACGCACACGCACACGCACACGCACACGCACACGCACACGCACACGCACACGCACACGCACACGCACGCGCACACACACACACACACACACACACACACACACACACACACACACACACACACACACACACACACACGCATGCACACGCTCAAACACACACACACACACACACACACACACACACACACACACACACACACACACACACACACACCCGCCTATTTACATACGTACAGTGATATAGGCTACCATTGTACGTGTATGGGTGGACTGTTGGGTCAATACCACTGTACGTGTGTGGGTGGGCTGGTGGGTCGTTACCACTGTACGTGTGTGGGTGGGCTGGTGGGTCGATACCACTGTACGTGTGTGGGTGGACTGTTGGGTCGATAGCACTGTACGTACACTTACAATAGTAACTAGATTGTCAACAGTTGCATTTAAATTAATTAAAAACTTAACTTATATTAGTTAAGATAAGTTTTAGTTTTACAACATTGACTATATCTAGAGTGGACTAAATCTATCTGTGAATTAACTTAACTTTACAATAAGAACATAAGTATACTTAACTAAAAAATATAAACACACACACACACACACACCTATATTCTATACCTGCACTAAACATCTAATACTCTCGTGAGGTCAGTTAGCTTTATCGGTTAACAATTAACCATCTTCGCTAACATATGTTTACTTCGTTAGGCACTGAGTTAAGAAAGTCATTTACGAAAACACTGAACAAGAAGGGGACTAGGACAGAACCTTGGGTAACACCACTGTTAAATGTATACGACTGGATCTCTGATTGCACAGCTTTACAAAATGACAGTGGTCGAACAAGTAGGACGATAAAAGATAATGCTTACCTTGAACGCTGTAATAACGTGATTTATCGACCAGTTTTTCATAAGGTACCAACACGAAGGCTTTCATGATTCAGCAGCAAGAGTGATACGTCTGCTTTATTCTCCAAACGACCAATAATTAAGAAGTGAAACGCCTTAATTAATTGTAGATAAGTTATTTCTAAATCTTTTTTGGGCTGACTATAGTAAATGATTGAGTTCAAAATTATCTACTAATTAATTTAAAAAAAAAATACGATTTCAAAAATATTTTATGCTTCATCAACGAACGCTATGGACGATAATTACAAACGTCTATTAAGTCCCCTTTTTTGTGCAATAGAATAGCTATGGTGATTTTTAAGCATCGTGGATGGTCTCCTTGAACTCAAGATCAGTTAACTAAGTTAGTCAGAGGTTTGAATATTTAATTAATAATTATTTTAACTAAAAGATTTATCAAACACACATTTTGATGTGTAATAACTGAGTCGATTTGCAATGATGTACATCTCAGAAATGCTAATTGAAAACCATTCGAAAAGAACGAAATTAATCGATTTGGATTCTCGTTGTCCTTAACTTGTCTAGAGAATTAGCTGCACTATAATTAAATTGTGTTGAGTGTAAAGTATTCTAGCATAAAAAAAACTGACGTAACCGGTTAGGCATAATAGTTATATTCTGTGGCATAGGTACCTTTTTTTATGTAAGAGATCTGTTTGCGTATCAATAGCCCAGACAGCTTCAAATGGTTATTATTATAATTAAGTATAAACTTGTTATTAATTCTCTTTTTTGCTAGGTCTATTTGTTTTTTATACAACTGTTAAAGATTTAAATGAATACGCATTAATTTGGGTGTATATATACAGTTTTGAATGTTTGTATCTACTTTTCTAAATCTAATTGGCACTAGTTATGTAGTGCTGTAATCCAGCTACGTGGGGACAAAGTGTTGTGGAGATTGTAAGCTGTAGGTTCTATGCTCGGTCATCTTAATACCGGCATAGCGTCAGCTCAATGGTTGCCATCGAATGGAACACTACTAGAGAAGTCTGGGGTGTCCATGTCGGGTGGTAATCAGTGTCCGGATGCTGTGTATCAGACTTGTCGATTACCTGAAAATAAGACCAACACTACGTGGTGTTGTTATTATTGTGTTATTAATAAACTGCCCTTTCTGAGAAACAGTCGAACACGGTTAATAACCAGACTACACTCATCCACACTCATCCTACACTCATATTCGTCGTAAAATACACACAACGTTGTGTCGGCGTCTCATATGTAAGAATTTAAGAATTAAAGCAGCTTAAATTTACTTAGATATGGAGTGAGCCACTTTTTATACAAATCCGTTTTATCGTCATAATTAAGCTGTTTTATTTCTAATGGACATAACTTATAGATACTATGTGATAAGGTATTCGTAAAAAGCTTAAATGCTTTAGCAACAATTTTAGCTGGTAAGAACATATTCTGTCATCCAATTTTACACAGTAAATACTCAAATCTATTACTTACGGTGGATCCATTTAGTAGCCTATAAGTGTGACTGTTTATGGTTTACCACTCACATCAAACGGAAACACTTTTGAAACATTGTAAAAACGGAGGGGTTATTTCAAACATGTAAATTTGATGGATTCAAAACATAAATAAAATTATCGAGACAGGTGAACATCCGAGTAGGTTGAGCAATTTAGACACTAGCAATCATAAGACCCTAGCACAATAAAAAAGTTTGACACAAATCTGTTGCTACATTTAAGATCTAAATTTAAATCATTTGCTATACTTCCTGAAAGTTAATATACTTTCTTATATTACCAACTGGACGAATAAATTGTGACATTATTTAGTAGAAATGGCTCTACTTATGAGCCTGGTGTACGATATATCGACATAATTACTATCTCCATGGAAGAGAGAGCTATCACGGTCACATTTTAAACTCACATAGGAAGTCAAAACTTAAAATTTCATAATATTTTGATAACCATTTCTTGAAAAAAGCAATAATTTCGCCATTAGGCATAGTTCTGCATGAACTTGAGGCCAGTTTGTAATCTTTATGCTCAATATACGTTCAGTTTTTCCTTTGTACACCAGTGTTCATTGACACACAATACGTCGCAATTGGTGTCATTTGGTACAACTTCTAAGAGAATATACTTAATATTTTATTAAATGCACGTTTAAATGTAATATTACTAAGCTTAGAATGAATAATCTTGCTATTTTTAAGAGCTAACACTATTGCCTCCCCCTGTGAGTTGAATTTTTTTTGTAACATTTTTTGAGTTGTCAGCTACACTATCACATAGATTATTTCTACTTGAAACGGAAACACTAGCTGTTTCAAGTCAATGGCTCTCAAATACATGTGGACTAATACATTAAACGGACTTATTTTATTACGATACATTTGATACAAATATTATTGATTTAGAACTTAACACCGAAGCCGAATACGACTCATGTACCTGAGAAATTGACCGAGTCGAATATGTAGTGGGGGAATGTCGGGACAAGTCTCACAACGGATGGTGCAATAATTTCCATACGGCTAACTATGAGGCCAGCCAGTATTCTTTTCCCCGATCCACGAAGGTCAACACTACGTGGTTCCGATTCCACATAAAGCCGTAGGTCTCTTAATTGTCCTGGCTATTGGGCTACTAATAAATAGCTCTCTTCTCAGGAACAGTCAAACCTTAGTTAGTAACAATGAGACCACACTCGTTCATCTACACTCATCCGTACTTCATAATCGTCCATATCTCAACGATCGGCGTCCTGCTAATTAATAATAATGAAAGGTGATTGCCGTGGCATGTGCAATGGCACCTGGCGATTCCACTGTGTGTCATACAGTTGAGCAGGTTCATACTTCGCATGTTTCCACTCCGAGAGATCACTTTATTACGATACAACGTGAGTAGACGTTAAGTTTTATCTGCAGAGATACATTGTTTTTATTTGAGATGATCACATACCTATACAGAGGTAGATTAGGATTTTATTTGAAAGAAAACAGTTTGAGAAATACTATGCAATCTCACGGAGTTTACAGTCTTGTTGTCCTCGACATAATCTCCCCTCGCATTCCAAAGGGCAATAATTCCCTTTCTATCCTAATTTCAAATAAACAAATGTCCTAAAGCTGAAGTTTCTCTATGATTGAATTGTCCCTCCAAATGAGCATGAGTTTCATTTGCCACTATCTTTGTGCTGTGAGAATATGATTAGGAAATCTGCAAGTTTTAAACTTGATCCTGTTTTATGAACATAAATAAAATTATATTTAAATGATTTTAAAGCATATTCAAATTTTAAGTATATTTAATATTGAAAACAATTAGTATGAGACAATTAGTATGAGCACGCCTATGGTCATTCTGAGTAGTAAACCATTTCGACACAGGAAACTTTAAAAATAAAAGCAACAATAAACAAGTGAATACAATTATAGTTCATTAGCTTACAACTTCACATATGCCTTTGATACTTTTATGTTTACACAAGCAGCGAGTTTAATTAATCGATCCGCTTGTAATTGCAGTACTTCAGCCCTAAATCTCTTATAGCATAATTATCCTTAAAATTCTGCTCTATGCTCTTGTTCTCTGACAAATCTTCAGATCCCTATTTTTCTTATGCTTGTTCTTCTCGTAAATATTCTCATAATCCTAATTCTTATTTCTCTTAAGGTCTGAAAGAGGATTAACAATCGTACTGAAGTACATTATAACAAACATTCGATAGTACAAAGCTACCCTCCTATTATGTAAAATTTGTTTTATGGTGGCTGTTAAATCACTTCCTCTCTGACCTATTATAGTCAAATCCCATCGTAACTATCCTTGAAACCAAACAACTGTTTCCTCAACGGATTACTCATTTTCATGTTAAGATTATCTACCTTCAACATTTAAATACTTTGACACAATCTTTCTAAGATCGTTTCAAAGTCTTGACTAGCAACCGACAAATCATTCACATATAAAACACCCACTAAAAAAAAAAAAAAAAAAAAGTCCCATTGTGAAAAACATGGACTAGAAATGTTTAACAAGTATCGTAAACTTTCTGTATTAGTTAAAGTTTCAGTTTATGTTTTTATCCATTTCTTCAGTATGACTTCAAGATACACCAAAAGTAGAAGAAAATGCTCGATTAAATCAAAACCTTCCATCCTTTGAGATCAATATTGTACTTATTTTCTTTATTCACTTGTTTCACTCTGCATAAATGGCCACAATACACATTTTCCTGTACAGTTTTTCTTATACAAATGCATCCATGCACATTCTGTCCTTGGTCGCTTCATAGCTCGTATCTTCTTAAGGTCGCACATCTGCATTTTCAATTTCTTACAAAATAATTCATAGTGTGTAAATGAAGTTTTTTTCTGACTTCACTTCAAAACTCCAAGGAGGAGCATTAGCAATTCCTCTGCATTATTCGAAAAAAATTTTTTATTTATTCATAAGACGCCGATCATCAAGATATGGGCGAATATGGATTTCGAATGAGTATGATGAGTGTAGATGAGCGAATGTGATGTCACTTTAAATCAGTGCCAAAGTTTTTATATTTTCCTAGGTTTTAGAATTGGGTTTAAATCAGTTGTATTCCTGGAAAAATCAACTAAACGTTCATCCATGTCAACGGCATTTTTACAATACTAAAAATAACCTCTAATTGCCTAAAACATTCAAGATAGTCAGAGTTTGTAGGTAAACATTTAATATTCGCACACTAAAAGTTTATATTTATACATACAATTTATTGTTAAGCTCACTAATTTCTCATTTATTCGGATTACCCCCTCAAACGGCTACTAAGTCTCCCGCTCATGTGCCTAGGGATGGCAAATATTTTCAAAATATCGATATATCAAATTATCGATATATCGCAAACCACATATCGATCTAACGATAGTATCGATAGAAAAATATCGATATATATCAGGTAACCTATATATCGGATTGTAAATGATTTTTCTGTTTAAAATTATGCATTAACTCTCATGTCATGACCAAAATACACTCATATTTTGCTGTCATTATTTAGAATAGCCTTCTGAGTGAAACATTTCAATTAAATACATTTATCTACACGAAAAAAGCTGTGGTCTATGGAGTTGTTTGAAAAAAAATCAAAATAAGAATAATTATACCTTCAGTTATTATGTTAATTATAAAAGAATAATGTAATGACATTGTTATTTTTGATTTTCAAATTTAAAAATGCCATTAGGATTCTTATAAACAATAAAAATTAAACAATTTAATTCTCAAAACCTACTTCTAATACTTGTCAAGTAAACCATCAAAATAAAAATTGGAAATCAATTGTCCACTTAACCTCACGTAAAAAAATCAAGTAATGTTATTTTATTATTTCAATGCATGTTTTGTAAGCATAAAAGCCAATTTATTTTACAAATCGTGATGATTTTGAGGAGAGAGAACAACGTCAATATTTATTGATATGATATATAGAATCAATATATCGATATAGCCGATATTATCAAAAGAAATTATCGAATCTAATATATTGATATATCGCAACAGATTTATCAATATTTCCGATGTATCGTTGCTGTTCCGACATGTCTCACCAGATTTGTCATTTATGACGCCCCTTAAACGTATCCTGTCGAAACCTTATTTAACACACGTGAGCTGTTTAGTAGGGTGGTAATTATATTGATGCATTTGTCAAATTCAATATAACGACCCTCCCACCCGCCCAGACACGTACAATGGTATTGACCCACCCACCCACCCATACACGTACAATGGTATGGTCCTTTAATTATACAATGGTATGGTCCTCGTCCTTTTCAGCCCTTAGTGCATCGTTAATAAGGCTCTATATTATTTATTAATTTTAACGACAATAGGCACCGAGGTTCATAATGAATGGTGAACAACTTTGTATCACTAAAAATTGTTGCAGTTTTTTTTTAGTGATAACAAGCTAATTAATTCTTTATAATTCTTAGTACTGGATAGGTTCTACTGTTTCTATTGTTGTACTAGCCTTATCGTAATAAACTACAACTTGTTTGCTATGTAAACCATCATTACGCCCCTATTACGTATTATTCAGTTACTGTACAACAGTTACTGCTACTCCATAGACATTTCTCTATATTATTGGTATATCTGTAGGCTGCCGATTATAAAGACGAAGTTGTATTTTCCCAGTTAACTATAAGCATTGATTTTATACACACATATACATTTCCAATCCAACGTTAAATTTGGTGTCTTAAATTATCAGATGTTTTTGTGACCGTTGTGGACCGCTAGTGTAGTCCCATGTAAAGGTAATGCAGTTTAAACCAGCTGCAGTAACAGAACTCTCTAACTAACCAAATTACCGGCACAAATATTCCTATTAGATGGGATGACATGTATATTGTGGGTGAACATAATCAAGGCTATAAGACTGCATCAATGAGCAGTCAAGAAAGTCGGAAATCGTCAATATTTTGACCTCTCGGACGGACCTTCACGCGTGCAGCGCCAAGTTGTCGTCATTAAACATTGACCTTGAAATTAACGGGCTCCTGACCTTGACACCTTGCTGAGTTCGTCGGCTTTTCCGACGCAGTATTTCCTCTTATTTGTGACTTGTTATCTACTCGCAAAGGGCGGTTATCGTCCGGAAACATTTTTTTTTTTTGTTTTTTGGAGTCTCTCACAAAATAGTTTTACGGACCTCATACAATATTTTTATTTAATTTTTTTCACTTACTATCCTTTTGGTACTATTAATCTCACTAGGTCAGATTCCGTTATATGCCTCCAAATAAAATTGGCTTAGGTCATTTTAGGTTAGGTTAGGTTAGGTTAGGTTTGATGATTACAGCTGTATAACATAGTTTCTTTTTGGAGGGCATACAACGGAATCTGCTCTCTTTACATAATCCTACCAATTTCTCATCATCCCCTCTCCAGTAAGGAGAACTTCTCATCCTTATTTTTAGTCCAGTATATGTTCGTCTAAACTCTCCTTCCAGTTCCCTAGTAACGGAACGGATATGACTAGGGATGGCAAATATTTTCAACATATCGATATATCGACTTATCGATAAATCGCAAACCAAATATCAATCTAAAGATAATATCAAAAGAAAAATATCGATATTTATGATAACCGATATATCGATTTGTTAATGATTGAACTGTTTAAAGTCATGTTTTGCTGTCACTATTTAGATTAGCCTACTGAATGTAAAAATTACGTAAATTTATCCAAATGAAACGAAAAGGTGTGTGGGGTTGAATGAAAAAAAAATCAAAATAAGAATAATCATACCTTACGTATTACTGCATGTTAGTTATATAAGAATAAGTTTTGTTTTTCACATTTAAAAACGCCTTTATACTTCTTATGAACAGTAAAAATTAAACAAATCATTTCATTTAAAAATAAAAGTATGGGAATTGATTTTTCACTTAACCACACGTAAAAAAAAAGTTAATTTATTATTTCAATGCATGTTTTGTACACATAACAGGCAATTTTAATATGTTTTACTCGAATCGTGATGATTTTGGGGAGAAATAATAACGTCAGTATTTATTGATATCATATATCAGACCAAAATATCGATATGGCCGATATTATCGAAAGAAAATATCGACACTTATATATCAATGTATCGAACCATATTTATCGATATTTCTGATATATCGTCGCCATCCCCTTAGGACGCACCACGAAGTTAGTGGAGTATACGACTTATATATTCCGTGGTTTCGTCCTTGTCCCGATCCTTCGGCAATGACGTCGTCCAACATGACCTCTGAAGTAGTTTCGCCTCTCGCCTTGTCTCCTCCAATGTATCTCACCATTACTGCTCATTTAGCCGCATCGAAGCTTCCGTAGTCTTATAACTTTCTTGATTCCATCTTCCTTAGGCAGTTCTATTTGATTAGACACTGTGGTTTTTGAAACCAATATTTTATCAATTTAAATTTATTATTTTTAGCATAACGTCGAATTGTTCCTAAAAGAAACATTTGAAGCGTACTTCGATTTGAGCATTTCATTATAGTCTAGCATAATCCAAAAGATTCTAGCAAAAGATCCTAGCATAATCCATTTTCAAAACAAATAACGAACATAATCCTTCCACATCCACATTAAACTGTACTCCAACTCAACGGTAAGTTGAACTTGGTGTTTTAATCTTGCCAGTAAGCTCTGTGGGGGATTGTCGACTGGAGAGATTTTATTGCAAAACTAATCTTTAAATATAAAATATTATGATAAGGTTTTTTTTAAACATCGATAATCTGTTGGCCATCCCCCACATAGGCAAATAAAACGGGGTTTCGAAAATTCATCCTATTTAAATTTGCTGCCCTACGAAATCAAATGAAAATTACTATCGATAAATATCTCACAATCTGGCGAAAATTTGTCCAGTTGAGAAATGTAAGTTTTTCTATCTTTTGGGTTGGAATTATGGTTTCAATGTTTGTTCCTAAATTTTGCGAGAATTCAGTGAAATGGTCACTCCACTGATGTGGATTGAAGGTTATTCCTGATTCTCTTAAACAAGTCTAGCCTCTAAAATTTGTTTTTGTGCCTAGCCGCAAATGGTCTAATTTATGTATTCTTTTTGTAACTGTGGCTCCAGAATGAACGTTTACATATAAATTACCTAGTATTTAATGGCTGTCGATTGGCACTTTTGGTAAGGAAACATGTTATAAGTTCATAACATAAAAACCATATCAGTGATAAGAGAATTAAAAATACAAAAAGGTCATATAGTAAATTATGTCAATGGTCTATAAATACTATGGCCTGTTTTATAGAATACAGAAGAAGGAATTTATAGTATCGAACTGTATAAAACTAAGGCTGTGGAACAGCACGTGGTTCGGATTACACGTAAAGCTGTAGGTCCCATAGTTGCTCTGTCTATTGAGCTATTAATAAATCGTCCTTTCTGAGCTAAGTCGGACTCAGACAGTAACAATGACTACACTCGTTCATCTACACTCATCACACTCATTCACCTCCCATATTCACCGATATCTCTACGATCGGCGTCTTAGAACTGAATAATGAATAACGAATAATAATGGTACAGCTCCTTTGATTTCGTCGTACCTAACTATTCTAGTACTAAATATCACAATAAAACTTAACTGAAACCTAAGATTAATAAAATAAATGAACTAGTACAAAGAAATATGTTTTATTATAGGTTAATAAAAATAAACATAACCTTTTCATATACACGCTATAGATTTTAGGTAGCCTAAATCATATTCTTTAAAAGGAAAATGATTTCTTATAGAAAAAAACAACGATAAATTAATTCTAAATTGGGAGTCCAAATTTAAACTGGCATACAGACATTCTTTACATTGTCCTGCCACCCGTACATGTAGGATGTTTTTGACCACTTCCACACCCTTACACGTACGATGGTGTTGACGTATCTGCGCACCGTTACACGTACGATGGTGTTGACGTATCTCCGCACCGCTACACGTACGATGGTGTTGGCGTATATGCGCACCGTTACACGTACGATGTTGTTGACGTATCTGCGCACCGTTACACGTACGATGGTGTTGACGTATCTGCGCACCGTTACACGTACGATGGTGTTGACGCACCGTTACACGTACGACAGTGGTGACTTATCTGCGCACCGTTACACGTACGATGGTGTTGACGTATCTGCGCACCGTTACACGTACGATGGTGTTGACGTATCTACGCACCGTTACACGTACGATGGTGTTGACGCACCGTTACACGTACGATGGTGTTGACGTATCTGCGCACCGTTACAGTTAGCTCTGTAGTATCGAAGAGACCCACTAAGAAATGATTTTTCGAAATTCCATTTCTAAGGGGTATAAATAGCCCATAAAATTTCCTTTTTTCCATAAGAATAACATTGGGTTGATTTTTCTAAATTAATAACAGCTGTTTTGTAAATAAATATACATGTTTATTTTGTATGTTTGACATTATACTATTGATGCATTAAGAGTTTAATCTTCGGCTGTTAAGAAAAACAAATGAAATGAACACGTTTGAAATAGGCTAAGCAATACGCTATACTAATAAACAGGTAGCAACGCAAGTAATGTGAGTGAAATACTGTAAATAAATAGAATATTGTGATTTTACATTATACAATTAATCTACTGTTATTTGTAGTCAAAGTCACGTGCCTACGCCGAAGGCCGAGGTGTATCGAGCGCAGCGAGAGTAGGGGTTGGCACACGAAGCGTGCAGGGGTGTCCTCTAGTCCGATATATTTTTGTACTGGTTTGTTTATAATTTAGTACCAAAGTGTTCTTACCTTGGAAATCCAACTCAAGCCCAACAATTACAACAATATGCAAAACATCATACCTTTCTATAACTGTGCATTGTTGTCCAGACCTTTGTCATGCCGTGGGCGGTTTTTGTTTATCAGTATCAATTGCATTGTTTACCATTACTTCACTTACAGTTATAGCCACAGCCTCTTACTTTCTACTCTGAACTTGTAACTGTTGGACAGATTAGATGCTATGATAAAATGACTGGAAAGTGATTACTATCTAGTGTCTTTTCACACAACGCACTGTGCACCTACTGTACTAGTGCTTGCAGACGACCTGTAACAGGTAGGATGTTAAACTTATTGATTACTTCTACATTCGTTTCAGTTTTTTTTTTTGCGATACCTTTGGATTGTTAAATCGATAAACCTTATTTTACTTTTACATAATTTATTTGAAATATATTAAAAACGTTATAAGAAAAGGATTCAATATTCGATTTTAAAGACTGTAGAAGTAAATAATGACACATATTAGGCATATTTGTTCACTTAACTTAATTATTCTACAAATGTTCTTTGGTATTTAAATAATAACTACGTAACTAGAATAATTGTATATATATATTTTTTATAGAATAGAACTTTATTTCTTGATAGTTAATAACAATATAATTACATATAGCACATTAAAAAGAGCAAATAAAAAAATACATAAGCATAATCCAATGCACAGTGCATAAATAGTGAAAGTAAAAGTAATGAAGACGGAAATAAAATTTTAATACTCCCAGACAAAGTCTGATTGGAGGAGTTCGTACTTAACTTACACGCTTATATAACGGTATATAACCGATAAAATCAAATCAAAACAAAAAATAATCAAATTCCTATTTTAAAACAATTTTTAATATTTGTATATGTTTACTTCACTATTTTGATACTTTTTTTAAATAAGATATTTTTGGAGTTGATAAAGATAATTTAACGACTGGTTACAAATTGTAATACTTGCTGCCGTTGACGCCGTCTCTAGTACTTATTATATTTGAGTCAATAAGTAAATTGAGGCGCTCAACGGAAGAAGGGCTCAAAGGTCTGTGCCCTTTTTCCGCAGCCTACAGCTAAAATGTTGCACCAGCTGACTTCTCTGCTGTTACTTTGCACCCTGATTGTTTACTGTTATTGTTTTCTATTTAATCGAATATTATAATTAGTACAGAGGGACCCCTGCACGCTTCGTGTGCCGGCCCCATCACTCGCAGCGCTCGTGACAACTCAGCCTGAGGCGTTTTACTCTTGAGTACAAATAGTAGTGGTTAAATTGAATTAAGTAAAATAATGTAATAAATATATAACTTAAAAAAATGTTATGTAGAAAACATGATGTAAAGTCATTTACAGTAGCTTACTCGTTAAGCTTAATTTTAATTATATTTGAGTCTAAATATAAACACCCAATGTTATTACTTACTCAATTTTTTTTTTTTTTTTTTTTTTTATAACATTTATTTGAATTTACAATCTATTCATAGTTGAACAATAAGTAAATGTGAGGTTAAATAATATAACATGGATTAACACACGTCCAATGACGTGGCTAACATAAACATTGTTTAACATTACAAATCGTTACACAAAAGTATAAAGTACATTACAAAAATCTTACTGGAAGATCTAATACGTGTTGTCTTTTCAGTCTGT
This sequence comes from Stictocephala bisonia, assembly GCA_035578905.1. Taxonomy (NCBI): domain Eukaryota; kingdom Metazoa; phylum Arthropoda; class Insecta; order Hemiptera; family Membracidae; genus Stictocephala; species Stictocephala bisonia. Next base: position 1,358,352 of record JAQJVL010000045.1, on the reverse strand, counting down.
AGACAGCGTTACTATTATCTAAAAGATTCAGGGCAAGGTAATTTGGGTGATTGTTCAATTTTTCTAAATATCGACTGCTAAATTTAGTAATTTCGGTCTTGACAAAAGGAATGTTGGAGTCTTGATGGATGATTGTGTTATTAATGTACCAGGGTGCTTGAATTATGTTTCGTAGTGTTTTTGATTGAAATCTTTGGATGATATCTATATTGCTGTTCGATTAACAACCCCACAGTGAAATTCCATAAGTCCATATAGGTTTTAAAACTGTTTTATACAGGAGAAGCTTATTTTCTAATGATAGTTTTGATTTGCTGTGTAGTAACCATGCCATTTTTCTATATTTGGTGTTCAACTGAAGCCTTTTGTGCCATATGTGCGAGCGCCATGTCAATCTCCTATCTATGTGCATTCCCAGATATTTGACTTCTGTAACTTGAGGCAACGGAACATTGTCCAATGAGACTGGGGGGCATGTTTGAGATTTTAGTGTGCAAGTGAGATGTGATGACTTGGTTTGATTAACTTTTATGTTCCATTTATTGAGCCAATTGGACAGTTCGTGTAGACTTAACTGCAATATTTGAGATGCAACAACTGGATCTTCATGGGAAACGAGGTAAGCTGTGTCGTCAGCGAATGTTGCAACCGTTACTCATGGACTCGCTGGAAGATCGGCTGTGAATAACGTATATAATACGGGCCCAAGCACACTTCCTTGCGGCACTCCTGATTCAATTCCTACTAAGGGAGAATATTCATCCTGATATTTAATTTGGAAGAACCTATTTTCCAGATAAGACTTGAGTAAGTTGTAGTACGAATGTGGCAATGAAGATTTTATCTTGAAAAGAAGGCCCTGATGACACACTTTGTCAAAAGCTTGACTAATGTCAAGAAAAGCTGCCGAACAATACTTCCCAGTTTCTAAACCCTGGCTTATAACATTTACAATCCTATGTACCTGTTCTAAGGTTGAATGACATTGACGGAAACCAAACTGGTGGTGTGGGATAGCGTCAATTTCATCAATCACAGGCTTCATTCTTTTAAGCAAAAGCTTCTCAAAGACCTTAGACATCAATGGAAGAAGGCTGATTGGCCAATATGATGTAATTTCATGAGCAGGCTTGCCAGGTTTTTGTATTAAAACTATGTTCGCCACTTTCCACTGAGAGGGGTAATACTCCAATCTTAAAACTGCGTTAAAGATCATGGTTAGCAAAATGAAACCCTTTCTAGATAGTTCTTTTAGAATTTTACCTGTTATCAAGTCATATCCTGGTGCTTTATTTGGGCTAATTTCATGAAGTATGACGTTTTTTACTTCAGATGGCTTAAAACTATCTATCGGAAAGCTCAATTGAGTCGGAGAGTTCAGGAATTCCAAAATGTCGTCATTTCCGATAAGAGGATCTTGGTGCAATTTGAAAACATCCCGAAAATGTTCAGCAAATACCTGAGCCTTTACTTTATTAGTTTTGGCCCAGGTGCCATCCAGTTTCAGAATTGGAGGTATAGGAGTCTTTGGTCGTTTCATGCTTTTAGTGACTTTCCATAACGAATAGTCGCTGTCGTCAAAAGGAGAAAGTGACGAACAAAAATCGTTAAACCATTCATCTTTTATAGATTTTATCAATCTTTTTAGTTGTTGAGAGGACCTGTTTAGATTTGTTTTATCGAATTGATTCCTTGAATTTTGCCAAATTCTTCGTAAACGGCGTTTTTCTGCCAATTTCTTCCGTACAATTACAGGATAATTTACACTGTTTGTAGACTTTTGTGGAAGACTGGGCGTTGCTTTCCAAGCCGCTTCCTGTAGGGATACGTTAAATGATTCAACTGCGTCATCAATATTTTCATAGGTTTTCAGTGGAATGTTAAGCTTAGATATTTCATCAAAACTGTTTCGAAACATGTCCCAATTGGTGAATTTGTTACAAAGACTTGGAGGAGTTTCTTTGTTGATTACGGATGAACTGATTGTTAAAATAATAGGGGAATGGTCTGACTGTAGATCGAGGGAAGACTCTATTTTTAAATAATTGTTACAAATACCCTTCGTAATAAAAAAATCTAAGATATCTGGAATTTTGTGCGGGTCACTAGGCATCGAAATAGCATCCATATTAAAATTATTAATTGTTTGTAGTAACTGTCGACCTCTAGGATTGTTAAGCCGTGATCCCCACATTTGATGCTTAGCGTTGTAGTCTCCGCCAGAAATGAACCGAGGGCCCAAGGAGTTAAAGAAATCGTTAAATTGTACATTGGTGATGTTATGTCTAGGTGGGCAGTACACTGAAGATATTGTCAGAGGACCAGTCCAATCTTCTACAACAATACTTGAAGCCTGAATGTGGTCAAACTGGTAACTTGGAAGTTCATAATGCTTAATAGTGTTTCGTATCAAAATAGCAGAACCACCATGAGCAGTGTTATCAGGGTGATTTGAACTATAAATTGAAAAATTAGGAATTTTAAAGAAAGTTAAATCGGTGAAGTGGGTTTCAGATATTAATAGTATATCTAGCTTGTAAGTTGATATGAATAATTGTATTTCTTGATTATGTTTAATCAAGCCGTTGGCATTCCATTCTGATATTCTGAGAAAATTATTCATTTTAATTTAGAAATAACTGTTGTTAACAGGGTAATGAGGGTTCCAACCTGTTGAGTTTGCTGTGTTAGGAGGGTTTCAAATTTTTCAAAAACAGAATTTATAACCTGGATAAGGGTTGGTAATTCATTACCTGTGGAGGAAGTTGGCCCATTTTTTGTTGCTTGAGCATAAGATACTGACTCATTCGCGTGATTATTTTCATGTCTAGTGGGAGGTGATGGTGTCTCAGATTTACTGACTATACCATTTGTTGCATGCGAGGTAAGAGATTTTTGTCTCAAAGGTGGAAAATTTTTATTTTTCAAATTTTTGTAGATAGTACAACCTTTGTAGTTTGCAGGGTGATCACCATTACACAGCACACACGTAGGTGAGACATCTTTAGACTTAGTATAAGCAGTAGTATCATGGTTTGAACCACATTTAACACACCGGAAGGGATACCAGCAATATGACTTAGAATGGCCATATCTTTGGCACTTCTTGCACTGAACAATATCATTTTTTTTATAGGGAGGCTCAAACTTGACTTTAGCATTTAACAAAAATTCGATATCGTAAATATCTTTGTTATTTTTAGCTGGTTCTAAATCTACGAAAAACATACCTAAGGGAGTTTTTGTTTTGGCACTACGAGCATTTGAAACGTTCCTTACGTTGTGTCCATAAGCATTAATGGCAGTGATAATGTCAGCAGGATCCGTTGAATAGTGCATATTTTTTTAAACTGTACGGAAAGCTCTTTCTTGTTTTAATTGAAATGTGTGGAAGCCAACATTCAGCTCTGACAGTTTTCTGACTAATTTACGGTAGACATCAGATGTAAGAGGAGTAATCCTTATCTTATTGTTGGGTAAACATTTGTAAAAGTATTCATCTCTGGTTAGAACTGACTCAATAACTTGTACCATTTTAGTTACATTTTGAACATCTGGAATAAAAATTGGGGGTGGTTTAGGCTCCTTTTTGGCCTCGTTAGAAGACGTATCTTCCATGGTGTTAGGGTCTTCCTCAGCCAGATTGGTAAAGTTATTAGATATTGGTATATCTATACTCTTGTTACCTGAATTGTCAGAAGAGTTAGGTCGAGACTTTTTCTGGTCGTTGCCAGTATTAGGATTAGAGTACATTCTCTTATTCTTTTGGGACACTACTTGCCAAGGGACGTCATCACTTTGGTCAGATGCTTGTAGAGAAGTACGGAAGTCAGATGAAGTAGGAGTTGAATTGGTTTTGTGTTGATTGAGCGAGTAATCGTGGTCATTATAAGAATGAGTAGTCACATTTTTCGGACAAAATGATTTAGACGTACGTGGAAGTTCGTTCATTGTAAGAAAAATAGCCTAACCTAGGTTAAATGTAAACAAACGCTGAAAACAACTATTTAATTACTAGAACACTTTGAAAGCAAATAAGTAATAACAAAGGAACAAAGAAACGCCTAATTAAACTACATTTTGAACACTTATTACAGAATAAACGAGAAAATATAATTAAAATAACAAAATTATTCAGAAAAAATATTAGAATGCACTGTTACGCACAAATTAACACAACTTACTCAATTTCAAACGTTTTTATTAAATTTATGTCTTGTAACAGCTGATGATGACAGACACACATACATCCCCCTTTTTATATTTATAGACTAATATAAACAATAAATCCGCTTAATCAATCCAACTTAATATTATAAATCCTCTCTAATATTTATTAAGAAAGGAAATCTATAACCTCCTCAATAATATAAACACAATTATTTACATTCGCACAGCTGTTAACACTTCATACGCCTTAACATTTACATCTGAACAGCTGTTACTTTTTGACTAATTTAAATCTCTCTCCATGTTTGACTGAAAACGTACTTTGAGAGCTTCCCATACCCTTCAGGGTTCATACGAGATGAAGACCTTATTTTACACAACTCCGGATGAGGGTTCACCTAAATAGTTAAAAATTAATAAAGAAATAAAGCAAGTTTAACTGAAAAGAACAAAAATTGCTTCACGTATCTATATTTATAAAAGAGGATGTTTGTATATATGTTTGAAGTTTATGCGCTGCCAAACCATCCAACCGATCACCATGAAACTTTTGGATGTTGTCATGTATACTCCTGAGATGTTTTCTGTGAAGTTTGATGCAGATCCGTCCACAGGGTCCCGCCCCACGGGCTCCTAAAAATCCCATGTTATTCAAATGGAGAATCTGAATTGTTTACTAAAAACATATGACTATGTGGTTTAATGTAGTTTCACATGCCATAAGCAGATTGAAGTTCTCACAACAACAGTACTGTATATGTTTTGATTTATTGTAGTTCTACATTTCACATTGCGAGTGTAGCATGCTTTTTTCTATAATTCTTTTTATTGCTTTATTTTGGTATGTCAATGAAAAATGAAAGGCGAGACAACGTCCACCGGGTTCAGCTAGTTATTTATAAAATTATTTAAAATCAATTATTAGTCCAGAAATCAATCGAAGTAGTTATTGAAGTCAAAGGAATTTTCATGTTTTAACGGAAGAGGACGTTCAATTAATTGAAAACATGGTAGATACCCAGAATATTAAAGTAATACGTAGCCAAGAGGTCTGTTATTTATTATGTAAGCTAATAAAGTGTAGAGGTACTAAACTTTAAACAATTTCTTTTATTTTCTGCTTTTCAAAATGGTTCTGTCTTAAGAGGGCACATGACTGTACATTTATTTTTCTTATTTACTTTTATTTCATGTTTTTAAATAGTTTTTTAGGGCAAATATTATGCTTAAAGAACACAATAGTTTCTTATTATTGCAATAGTGTTATTTTTAATTTTTTTATTTATTTTATTTATTCATAAGACGCCGATCGTCAAGATATGGGCGAATATGGATTTCGAATGAGTGTGATGAGTGTATATGAGCGAATGTAGTCATTGTTACAAACTAAGGCCGACTATTCCTTAGAAAGTGTCATTAATTAATAGCCCAATGACAAATGAACAGCCGGTGATTATCAGCTGATCCTTCTCAAAATGTATTGACTCTGATTGGGATCGAACTGAGAACCTTTAGCACATGAAGCTGGGATTTAACCAACTACCTACGCTACCGACCAATTAAATTTATGTTAAATTTATTAATGAGAAAATGACGTAATAGACAAAAGTAAACATTAAACTTAACTTTCTCAAAACACACATTATGCTTATGTGGCCTTATTACATGGACCGCCTCATATAATATAATATTAAGATTGTCCATATAATACAATGTTGAAGCCCTATGCCAGACTAAATGTTGATATCACCATATTATTATACCAGTACCAGGACAGCGAGCTTCGATCAGTTGAAATTTTCAATCTGAATTTGCAACCTGAAAAGAATCCGTATCTCCCAGAGGATCCTGAAGATCGTTTGTTGCTGCTTTACCTTGTATGTTATTATTCATTATTCATTATTATTCATCTCTAAGACGCCGATCGTAGAGATATGGGCGAATATGAGGGGTGAATGAGTGTGACGAGTGTACATGAACGAGTGTAGTCATTGTTACTACCTGAGTTCGACTTAGCTCAGAAAGGAATATTTACTAATAGCCCAATAGCCATGGCAACTAAGGGACCTATAGCTTTACGTGGAATCCGAACCACGTAGTGTTGATCTGATTTTCAGCTAACTGACAAGTCTGACACTCTGTTCTCTTCCTTACACAACATCCGAACCTTGACTACCATTCAACATGGACACTCCAGACTTCTCTAGTAATGTCTACGTTGATGACAACCATTGAGCGGACATTAATAAATTTCGTTTTGGATGTCTTTCGCGTTTACATTTAGCCCCTTTGTGAAACTCGGCCTACTGCCTCACCAAGTCATTCTGCTACAGTCCCATTTGTGGATATAGGCATGTTGCCTTGTCGTGAGGAAGTTCGGTGTACGGTCTAGCCAGGATTCATAAGCAGTATGACCATTGAATTTTGGTTTTTGGGGCAGTGGAGCCCATAAACATGTTTTTTTAAAAAATCTGATGGTATATTAGTAATTAAGAGACGAATGCTTTTAATTTTAAACAAACTTGGGTGTATTAGTTTAACATTACAATACCCAATTTTGGGAGTTTGAGCTTATCTTTTTATTTTGGAGAGAGGCAGTCTTGTCATTAATATAATAGCGTAACCAGACTACAAAGGTCATTCCCAATTATCATACACTAATATAATCTCATTCACGTTCACCTTAATACGTGTACAAAGTTGTGTCGGCGTTTTGTATCTGAGAATAATCTGAGAATCTGGAATAGTTAGGTGTACATCAAAGTAAAGAAAACGGTCAGCATATGTTTTATTAGTGAATTGTACTCGTATAGAAGGTGCCCACCCACCAAGTGGGTACACACGGCTCACCCTCTTAAGCCTTCTATGCCTAACTTCCCACCTTATATACCTTCAAGGACTAAGGGTTGTTCAAGATGTAATCCACAGGATTGCGGCATTCCTCCTCGAAGGAAATATTTATCTCTACACATTTAGCGGTGGTGTAAATATCCACTGAATTGGTTGACTCTTGAGTTTATTGTAATTTATCGCTTTATCGTGAACACTTAGCGATAAAGCGGTGACCTTGACAATGGTTGAATAAGGAACAGTGAACGATAGTTAAGGCACCTCTATTACCAAAACACTTTCCTGCAGTTTGTTTACGTGTAGAAATTTATTTTATACGTACAATCACTGTAAAGGCGCTTGTATTGCGCGTAATTTTGTTTATAAGAGCCCGGCTAAATGTTAAAATACACCCAATCATAGTTAATAATTCATAAAGTAATTCTAATTAATTTATTTACTATTGCACAAGTTTGTGGCACCAATAGTTCTCTCCAGCACGTCCCACCAGTTGAGAGAACGATTAAAAATAAAAACACGGTCATAAGACGATCAGTCATATAATAATCCATGTACGTATTATGTATGCAATGAATTTTAACAAACATGATTTATTATGTCTGATAAAACTATAGTTTGAAAAGACGATTTTTACAAATCAATACGAATAGAAATAAGAAATTTTCAATAATTATGAGTTAAGAAAGATGAACTTGCAACTCGTTAACGGAAACATCCAAATATAACTAAGTTGGAGCATTTATAAGTACGAAATTTATTAGTTATATTCAGCGAAACTGTTTTAGTAATGTTGATGTTAAATTAGGTTAACTTTGTTTGTGACAAAGCGAACCTACAATACACAAACAATATTTAAAAATGTACAATTAAAAGTATTACAAGTTAAAAAATAAACATTTAAGTCTGTACTTTTACAGTTACACTGTAATAAAAATAATTACACCGT
>JAQJVL010000045.1:1282886-1345386 GCA_035578905.1 Stictocephala bisonia | reverse complement strand
TTATTGTTGAACAGAAACAAATTTTAGAAACATACATATGAATAAATTAAGTTAAATAAATAACAGCTGATCATCTGTTTTTAAATCTTTCTTCCACACATAACATCTTTTTACCTTTAAAGTCTTGACTGTAATATCTGGTCAACGTGCCTTTTACATAATACATTATTATCTAGTCCAATGTAGTAGGCAAAAAGTCCTTCCCTTGATTGGAATCACCCTAAGATCCATTTTTTACTGTCCATTTTAAATTTCTTACTTGCACACGATCCCCGACCTTAAATTGGCGTATTATGCTCTTGTTGCGCTCTTTAAATGTTCCTTCTTCCGGGTGGAATCAACAGACCGAGGTGTAGCATAAAATTGAAATTTCACACTGCGTGCTTATAAAATCAATGATACATAAAAAAAATGAACGTATGTATGTGTGCTGTTTGTCCTATACGAATTACAACTCGTTTTTCCGATCACCATTTAACTTTGGGAAGTTGTTAGATATACTGCCGGGAAATGTACTGGCGTCACTTTTTTTCTCATTCGACTACTGGCCTTTAAAGTGTCAATGATAATGTAATGATTGAATAAAAGCTGTCATCGAAAAACAAATGAAATGAAATCTTTTTAAATAGGAGAAGTAATGCTTATTTAAATTTAATTTTCAATTTAAATAAAACCTAAACAATACTGTTTATATAATTCTCCTATAGCACAGAAAACAGCTAAATTAGGATGGACCTATATTTATTTTAAATAATCTTTTTACACAAATAACCCTACAATAACTGTTTTAGCTTTGTACAAATTTTACTTAACTTTGAAATGCATTTTAGATTAAGTGTATAATCTAATTTACAATAGTTAGATGAAAATGTCTATTCATTACATAAGTCTTAATAATAACAACTATAGTTTTATAAAATTCAGATATGTTTACCTTGGTAAGTAAATCGTAATTTATTATCTATTTTAGAAGTAGATTATGTAGGCTTGGTTATTTATTTATATATTTTTGTATTTGTCTGCCCCTTGGCTAATTATTGAATGTCTGACTAACCTAACCTAACCTAACCTAATATAACCTAACCTAACCTAACCCCGAGGTATCATGTAGAAGATAGCGTAACTTATAAACGTTAGACCCTAAAAATTAACCCCCATACATCCTTAGGCATAAACTTGAACATTTCCTATTTCTGCTGAATAAAAATAGTAATTTGGTGGCTAGGCCTTAAATTTATAACACTTTATTAATGGTTTGTGTACAGTTTCTTTCACATTTTATAATCAGCAAAAGTAATATTTTGTCACATCCAAGCGTAATTCTTATATCTCCTTCAAAATATAGAAGTCAAAGTAATTTATTGATGAGTTCCTTTTTTAATATGAAACTATTATGTTGTTGAGTAAAAATTAAAAATATCTCCTAATTTTTTTAGTTTGGACTTTATACCATTTAAACTTTTTAAGTTTTTCACTCCCAGGAAACCAGCGTTTTTTGCTGAAAGTAGAGTTTTTTTCACTTTGGTAGTACGACTGTGAATAGGCATAGAAAGTAATAGTGTCAACTTACTAATGTCGCAACTTGTATTTGTCGTTAACATACTAATGTCACAACTTGTATTTGTCGTTAACATACTAATGTCACAACTTGTATTTGTCGTTAACATACTAATGTCACAACTTGTATTTGTCGTTAACATACTAATGTCACAACTTGTATTTGTCGTTAACATACTAATGTCACAACTTGTATTTGTCGTTAACATACTAATGTCACAACTTGTATTTGTCGTTAACATACTAATGTCACAACTTGTATTTGTCGTTAACATACTAATGTCACAACTTGTATTTGTCGTTAACATACTAATGTCACAACTTGTATTTGTCGTTAACATACTAATGTCACAACTTGTATTTGTCGTTAACATACTAATGTCACAACTTGTATTTGTCGTTAACATACTAATGTCACAACTTGTATTTGTCGTTAACATACTAATGTCACAACTTGTATTTGTCGTTAACATACTAATGTCACAACTTGTATTTGTCGTTAACATACTAATGTCACAACTTGTATTTGTCGTTAACATACTAATGTCACAACTTGTATTTGTCGTTAACATACTAAAGTTGCAACTTGTATTTGTCGTTAACATACTAATGTCACAACTTGTATTTGTCGTTAACATACTAATGTCACAACTTGTATTTGTCGTTAACATACTAATGTCACAACTTGTATTTGTCGTTAACATACTAATGTCACAACTTGTATTTGTCGTTAACATACTAATGTCACAACTTGTATTTGTCGTTAACATACTAATGTCACAACTTGTATTTGTCGTTAACATACTAATGTCACAACTTGTATTTGTCGTTAACATACTAATGTCACAACTTGTATTTGTCGTTAACATACTAAAGTTGCAACTTGTATTTGTCGTTAACATACTAATGTCACAACTTGTATTTGTCGTTAACATACTAATGTCACAACTTGTATTTGTCGTTAACATACTAATGTCACAACTTGTATTTGTCGTTAACATACTAATGTCACAACTTGTATTTGTCGTTAACATACTAATGTCACAACTTGTATTTGTCGTTAACACTTTGCTTGGAAAACAAATTTCTCGTAAGTTTAACTAGTATTTATAAGGCAGACAATCCACTTTCATTTTTCTTCAAAATTACACAATTTTGTAAATTGAGATTTTAATAGTAATGACGTAAAACATACGACCACTGGATGTAGTCTAAAATTTATTAAAATTTATTAACTGTTTGTTATTGTATTCATTCACCTTTTACTCCCATATTACAGTTTTATTTCATTAAAATATTATGACTGTTATACGTTTTGGACTGTTGCCAAGCAACTTAATTTTTACTTATCAAAAAATTAAAGGTCGGTTAAACAGAAGAATTTAAATACATTTTATACTGGAAATTTAGTAAACGTAAGTACGATATTTGGAATGGTTAATGCAATCGTATCAAGTTTTTCTTTAATATCCTATGATTTATTCTGTGTATACAATTTTCATACTTTGTAGAGCAAACAAAACTAAAAAAACACTACAATAACAATGTATCGATCCAAAACACCTACAACCTGTAATCTGCAATTTATGACAACTAAGGCTAGTAAAATTAATATTAAATACGTGTATATTGCATGTACAGCTTAATATAAAAGATTTATGTGTCACTCTATATGAAAGCAATGCAAAGTACTAACATTGCATTTTTTACAACCTTTTGCGTGTAAATTATTTTAGTACTAGCAATTTGAGACTGAACATAAACATATTTTGTGGTTCAGTAAAATATCTTAAAATATAGCTAACCTGACAGATAAGAGATATAAAGTTATATTATATACAGTGGATTTATATAACGCCGACACCACTGGGAAGTCGACGTCCCTGTAGTAGTGCCTCCAGCGGGCCAAACATGCTTTAGTTAACTGTACTTACGGTCTATGTGAATTATTATAATGAGTCATGGTGAACACTGAGTGTTTATTAAAAATCTAGTGGACCAAAAGTTTATATTATGAGTTTTTTAAATTTAAAATCTCAAGCATTGCAAGTAAAGTTTACTATATTTTTTACAAAAACCAACTTATGGTCCACTATATAACAGTTCTTCATCTATGAAATGAAATAGAAACTATCAAAGTGTTACGATACGATCATTATTACGGACCGCTTCATTGAAACGGCTCCCTTACATTGAACTCTGTTTTTGAAGTTTTCAAAACTATTTATTGATAATATTATGAACGTGTTTTTTTATTTTTTAAGTAAAACTCTATTTTTAATTTATTTGAAATGTTTATTGACGATACTGTACTACGAAAAATTTTGTTTTACATTGAACTGTGCATTTTTTGCATTCAAAATATTTTAATATTTTTTAACAATATTACGAAAGCTATTTTTCTCATCTACAGATTTGCAAACTGTGTGATGAAAATTGAAAAATATGGGCGATAGGAACAACAACTGTCCGAAGAACATCGCGTCCAGTGAAGTCCAGGACTTCTACAAGGATGGCACGGTCCTGATCACAGGTGGTACCGGGTTTGTGGGCAAGGCTCTCTTGGAGAAGCTGCTGCGATCCTGTCCGGACCTGTCCACCGTGTACGTCCTTATCCGGACGAAGCAAGGACTGGACCCGGAAACCCGACTTCGGGAACTGCTGAAGAGCACAGTGAGTATTCTCGTTCGATTATTTTTTCATGTTTATCCAGTGGTAATGTCGCTAATGTACTGTGGCCTGTTGTGTGATCAAAGCCCAAACTGATGTGCGAAATCTCCTGTTAGCTGTCGATTAGCAAATTGAGCAGGAATACTTCAGACATCCGTTGTACTCATTGTTTATTAAACAATTTGGGGTGCAAAAGATGAGAACATACTTCACAGAACTAAGTGAATAAATAAATACAGTAGGAACCATACATTGGCAGCTTTATTTTGGTTTTTGTTCGTTGGGTAACAATTAATAATTCTACACAAGACTTTATTCATTATTCATCTCTAAGACGCCGATCGTAGAGATATGGGCCAATATGAGGATTGAATGAGTGTGATGAGTGTAGATGAACAAGTGTAGTCATTGTTACTGTCTGAGTTCGACTTAGCTCAGAAAGGACTATTTATTAATAGCCCAATAGCTAGGGCATCTATGGGACCTACAGCTTTACGTGGAATCCGAACCACGTAGTGTTGGTCTGATTTTCAGCTAACTGACAAGTTTGACACTTAGTTCTCTTCTCTACACAACACCCGAACCTTGACTACCATTCAACACGGACACTCCAGACTTCTCTAGTAGTGTCTACGTTGATGACAACCATTGAGCGGACGCCGTGTCGGTATTAAGAGAACCGAGCATGGAACGTATCACCTACAATCTCCCAAACACTTTGTCCCCAAATAGCTGAGTTACAGCACTGCACCACCAGTAATTTACATGCTCTGTAAATAGTTTTATGCAGAGGAAGCATATACTGTATGAGTGTATTAAACAATATATATTTTTAAGGGTTTACTTACTTTTCGTTATTTAGATGGACGTGTTATGGTTGTTAAGGTTGACCAAAGTTAATCGTTGAAAAAATAAATTTAAGGAGATTAAAATTTATAAAAAAATAAAAAAAAAAATAAAATAAATAAAATAAAAAAAAGCCCATCCAAGGAACAGCCACACTCTATATTGGTTGACGACAATAACGTGGGAATCCTCCGGCAAAAGCCGTTTTTTGTCTTATATTTGTATCATTTATGAATACAAAAGAAAAAATAAGTGTTATAATAATATGTGCTCCACTTTAACTATCGACAAATGAAATGGGAACAGAAAAAAACGTCTGGGTGTGTTGCCGTCAGACGGAGGGAGGAACATAGGAAATGCCCATTAGGGACTCAGTGGTGTAAGAAACTCGAAGTTGTTCAAAATGTTAATAATTCTAATTAATGTAACCTACAGAAAAACTCATTTGTTTACTAACACATGTTGCCAAAATTTTGTCAATTTTGAATTTGTCAAATAGCATTCTAAATCGTCAAGATTTATTGACGAGAGTATAGTAGAAATACCTCTTTTACACCTCTATTTCTGACCATCTACTCATAGTTCATTCTAAACGGAATTAGTATTTTATATTTTGATCCCTTTTAGACTTTAAATTTATAATTTCTAAACTGTTAGTTTAGACCATAATACATTCTTGAACGTAAAGTATAACAGATTCAGTTCGTTTATACAATCAAAACTTGCACCTGAAGATGATCGCACATCAGAAACGTTGTAACTGATCGATATAATGCATACGAATGGTGAAGCTCACAGTAGTTCTATAATCATTAAGTGTTCTTTATCGTAAAATTTCTTTAAACAAGGAACAATCATATGTTTGTACCAAGAGTTGTCTAATAATACGTTTATTAGACGGTTAAAGCTTCTCTAAGTCGAGGTGTGGATCGAATTAATTGCAGTTTCGTTGGTCGAGACGGCTGAAGGTTGAGATTACAAGAAGTGGATCAAGGGCGTAAGCGGTCAGCGTTTAAAATATTTTATGATCAAGTTTTCACTCTCTTACGGGCCAAATTATGTTAAATTTCGAATTCAAAGACGATCTTTCGATTAATGAATTAAGTTGGATTATTCAAATGATTATAGTGAATTTATCGTCCATAACGCGTCATTGTTGGTTCTTATGAGCCATACATAAAAAAAACGTGTGAACTTCTCTACTTAAACGTTTTACTACAGCTTTTTAACTTATGGCTAAATGGCACCTTTACCTTTAACTAAATGGCACCTGGACAACGACGTCCAGGTGCCATTTACATATACGAAGGACGCTCAGTGCTTTTAAGGTTTATTGAAGTTAAAGGACATTAAACTTGTAACTTGACATAATCGTACAGCTGTTTAGAGATAAGTACGGACAAGGTAAGTAGAATAACATAAGGTGGGGATCATGATGACGTCACTGGAAAGATGGTTCCACCAGCTGTAGAAACACGCGTTACTTTACGCAACAGAATAAGCAAAAGCTGATAAGAAACTGTTATCGCTGTAACCGTTTGCGGTAAACTATAACTAATATTTTTACTATCTGGAACTGGAACTGCAGAAACCGTTTTACCGGTAGCATCTTAACGTGAGAACACGTTCTATCCGATGTAAACCAAACATTTATAGGTAGTAATTATTGTCAACATATTTTTTAGAACCAACATAATTTTATTTTCCACACTTACAAAATTCGAAAGAAAAATAACGGCATCTATATTAAATTAGACCGTTCCTAATTTTACTTAAGCTAACAACTCGTATAAAACTTTTGTATTTCTAGGCTAAAAATGCTGCTCATTTTATTGTAATAATTAATAATTTCACTACATTCAAATCTTCTTAAATTAATCAAACTTACGAATTTTTAATAGTTTTTTTAATAAGTAGTAAAATAACCAAGAAGAAACAAATGTGATTGATCAGCTGTAAAAACATTGTTATTATAATATTAGGTTATCATAATGTGTTACTGGAGTACTCTGCAAGTCGTTATAACACTGTTCCTCAAACACAGTGACAACTACTGCTAAAGTCAGCTGATCTCTTCAGTGACGTCATCATGATCCCTACCTTATAATTCTACTTTCATTGAGTACAGATCTCTGATAAAAACAATATTACAATAGTAATAAGTCTCGTATACGTAAATGAAATATTGAAAAAAGTAACAATATTCATTCTTACAAACCCGTTAGAATATATTTGCAGGATTATCGTGTTGAATACCGTTGGGGTAGCTACCATATAATTTGATTCAAACTCATTATGTACTAAAAAGTTTTAGGTAGTAAACCATTCCAATGAAAATAAATTCCAATCCAAATGCGATAGCACGTAAAACGATAAAACTTACTTCTTTCATGCAGCGTATAGAATGAATTTAGTAATCATTGCCACAGTAGCAAAATGCGTGACAATGTAAAAAAGGGAACACAGATAAGACAGTAGTTTCAACAATGTTTTATGATAATGGATTGTTATTGAGTGGAAGTATCACGGTTTTAAGTGTTCAATCAGAAAAAAAAGAAAAAAAAAAAAAAAAATTAGGACATAAAATTTACTTTTTGAATATGAATTAAAATATCAAGAAAGACAGGAATCAAGATAAGATTGCTAAAGGCTTTCCGTTAAGATTTTGTAATAACTGATAAAGCTTGGTAATAAAAACCAAATCATATGTAAATAAATCAAGAGAACCTTTAATTAATTTGCTCTTAAAATTTGAAATTCTTAATATCAGCCCATTGTTTAAGATTACATATACGGGTGGCACTAATATCGCAGTGCTGTAATCCAGCTACTTGGAAACAAAGTGAAGATTGTAGATGACATGTTCTATACTCGAACCTCTTGATACTAATAGGGCGTCCGTGTT
The DNA here is from genome assembly GCA_035578905.1 of Stictocephala bisonia. Taxonomy (NCBI): domain Eukaryota; kingdom Metazoa; phylum Arthropoda; class Insecta; order Hemiptera; family Membracidae; genus Stictocephala; species Stictocephala bisonia. The sequence goes on along the minus strand of JAQJVL010000045.1, from coordinate 1,337,408 downwards.
GGGTGGTAGTCAGAGTCCGGATGTTGTGTAGATAAATGAGTCAAGACTTGTCAGTTTGCTGAATATTAAACCAATACTTTGTGGTTCGGATCCCACGTGAAGATGTAGGTCCATTTGATGCCCTGGATATTAATAACCGGCTCTTTCAAAGGAACAGTCATGCTTAGTTCGTAACAATGACTACACACGTTCGCCCATATCTCTTTGATCGGAGTCTCGCTGATGAATAATGAATAATATAAATGATGAATAACACAATAGATTAAATGTAAATTGTGATATTTACCGGAATAATCTATGAATGCTCATATGACAGTTATGACAGGTCAAAAAACACGTCTAAGATTACGACAGGCATAAAATGAAATAACGCATCCTCATTGGACACTCCAAGATAATTAATTGTTTTACTACATACAGCCTGAAGCTGTTAGGAGTCACTGGCGTATCCTGGTAACTGAATTAGTGGTGGTCTCTTGAATAATGATGAGGGTTTTTTTCTATGGTGTTCCGGACGACACAAATATCCTTGCACAGTCCTGAATGTTGGAATTTGATCCAAATTGTTAGTGGTCTATCCAGAACAGCAATCTGTCTCATATTCCAAGTTTGCAGACAATTATATTAGAACAGTTATCTAAACAGTTTAAAAATATGTTAAATTTGTTGAATTTAAATTAACGAATAAAAACTCATTATTTACATTTTGATTGCGTTTTTATGGACAAAAACGCGTTTATTAATAAAACCACCAATTCTTTTTATTTAAAAAAATTATATTTATATTTGACTTAAGTGTGAATGATCACAATCCACCAGTTAATAAAACTCAGTCCATACAATTTTCATCCTCTTAATCTAAAACGTTTTGCAAAGTAAACTGTGCAGACTAAGAAGGAGGGAATTTAAGAGTACCGAAAATTAAAAGAGGCATCATTTAGAGGGACGACCACACTACTTTCAGTTAATGAAATCGAGTTTTGAAAAAAAAGAAAAAAAGATCAATGTTAATACATAAAATAAATAATATTGTTTTGTTGAGATACTTAATGCTGCATTAATAAATATTAAATTTCCTGGGAAAATAAGAGCTTTGCAAATTCTTGCTTGCAAACAAGCAGGGAGGAAAGCCGTGTTGTTGAACTGAGCTGTATTTCACGAGATTAACATTTGAATTAATTTAACACCTTTTTACTGAGTTGAGGTGACACTATTTTGAAGCCATCAGTATTAATTAATTATAAAACACGATTTCATTGAGAAGAAGTCCTAATAAAGTCATATCTACACGCCTACCTACCACGGTGTCAAGGCCAGACCGGTCTGAGGTACACAATCTGTGCAGGAAGTCGACTTGCAAGTCCCCTTGACCGTGAAGTCTACTCACGAACTGGGTGATTTATCACTCTCACTTTTAGGTTCTAATTACGTATTGATGAAGAAAGTTTTCATCGGAAGTCAAACCTTAGAGATTAGAGTTATTGATAGTGAAACTGTCAACTTTCAATGTACTTAGTTGTTACAGGAAAATGTGTTGGGCAAAAGTCTGGAATATATTTATTAATTTCAAAACTACTAAAAGAACAGTAATGAAACTTTGTAGTTATGTACATGTTCCTATACCAAACGTATTTTACTTGTTTTTTGCATATCCAGGGGATGGTCCATGAAGGAAGTCTAAACAGTTTTAAATGTAAGCCTACCTCGAGTTTTACCTCGTTTTAAAGGTCTTTGTTTGTAAAACACAAGAGTGCAAACCTGAGGTAAAAAGGATGACCCAGTCAGAAAATATAGTCTCTCAAAGGATTTAATGTCATATAACTAACACTGCTTAAGACAAAGGTAAGATACTTACTATCCGATAGTGGTCTATTGCTGCGTAGAGCTGTAATTTATCTAACTCTGAGAAATTGAATTTCACAAAAAATAAGTAACAAATTATTATAATATTCTTAAACTGTTTTAGGTAAACCTACTTTCAAAAGTGTTTTAATATTTTTTTCTTATTTTTATCTTAGTCAAATAGCATAGCTATTTTTATAACACAGTCGTTTGTTACGATTCTAAACAATAAAACAACATAATCAGCAACAGGGACCTAAAACTGTTAAATAGCCTTATAACTGAGAAGAATCAGTCATATGACAATAAATTCTTTGAATCGCTATATTTTCTGAATGGGTCATCCATTTGCACCTCAGATTTGCACTTTTGTATTTTACAAACAAAGACCTTTAAAATGAGCCATAACTCGAGGTAGGCTTACATTTAAAATGTTTAAAACGTATTTCATGAACCATCACCTGGCTATGCGAAAAACAAGTAAAATATGTCTAAATGTTTGTAATAGGAACATGTACATAACTGCAGTTTCCTTAAATTTCTTTCAATGGCTTTGAAATTAAAAATTATATTCCAGACTTTTGCCCAACCCTGTGTATATTTCAGTTTGATATTCTGAAAGTATTACGTTGGTATTATATCCTATGAATGTGTCATAATTTCAAATACATCTTATAACTCTACAGCAACGCAAAAATGCATGCAGGGTGGGTGGGAGGCACATCAACGCTGAAATTGTTTGCATGGTGGCTAGGAGGACCACCAATGCTGAACATGTGTTCAGGGTAGATGGGAAGGACAACGACAACGTTCGTGTGAGTAGGGTGAGAGAACGATCAACCCTGAACGTGTTTGCTGGGAAGGTTAGAAGGGATTTAACGCTGAACGTGTATACAAGGTAGGTGGGAGGGGTCATCAAACTGTATATGTGCTGCAGGTGGGAGGGTCACCAAGGCTTAACTTGTTTACAGCGAGGGTGTAAAGCCATCAGTGCTGATCGCCTGTGAGGACGGATGGGAGGACTATCTTGAACTGTATCAAAAAAAAAAAAAACTACAACTATTTAAGATATTATGCACTGTACTGAGCATGCGTTTCATTTAAAGTCGAGGATATAGAATGTATAATTAAAGGGGTTAGGGGTATGGCCAGATAAGAGAATATTTATACGATTGTGTTCTGAAACTAGTCATGTACTCGTATGAATGTCCTCAGATGTTTGACAGGCTAAGGGTGTCCTGAAGAAGGTCAGGGTAGTTCCAGGGAACGCGATTGAGACTCTCCTAATGATATCGTCTACCGATTACAATTGTCTGTCTGCGAAAATCACTTTTGTGTTTTTATGCTAATAATGTATGAATTTCCCAAGGTATTTGACATGTTAAGGGCTGAGGACGAGGCCAGTGGCAAGGGTGTCCTGAAGAAGGTCACGGTGGTTCCAGGGAACGTGACTGAGCCCGCCCTGGGGCTGTCGTCTGCCGACTACAATCGTCTGTCCGCAGAAGTCACCGTTGTGTTCCATTCTGCCGCCACAGTCAGTTTCAATGAGACCCTGAAGAATGCCATCGAGCTAAACACGATGGCTACTCAAAGGGTCGTTGACTTTTGCAGAGATATAAGAAACCTTAAGGTAATAAAATGTTTTCAACAGAGTGTAATGTCTAGAAGTTAACCATTGCGACCTTGCCTCACTGTTCGAAATACTAAGCTACAAGGAGTTACATTGTTGTGAACGGTTTTTAACGATTTTAGTGTTTATTTTCTCTAGTTGACACTAACATTTCAATGATCCAAGTAACCTAAACTAACTCAACTATTCACTAGGTACAGTATAGTCTGATACAACATATCCATGTTAGTTTATTAAAAGAAAAAGAAATGGAATGAAAAAAAAATAATAGAATGTATTTAATACAATTGATTGGATGTTAATAACTGAATTACATTCCTTGTAAGTGAATTGTATCGCTCCGTTAATGTATCGATTTTATATGTTTTATAAATTGAAAAATGTTATCTTTTCAAGGAAGTATTTTTTATCAATTGTCTGATAAAACGTTTTCTTCGTTGGTAGAGGTCGTAAAATTACTTGGTCACGTTGTACTCCTTATGACGTGTATAGTTGTACGGTACGTCACTTTTATATGAGCCAGTAAATGCAGTGATTTGATATCGACTTAAATTGATAAGGTAATTTTAAATCGATTTCAATCGACTTAAAATCGCAGTAACTCTTTACGCGTATAAAAGTAATGTATCGTAACTATACATGTCATAAGGAGTACAACGTGACCAGGTAATTATTTTTACGACCTATAGAAGCCAAGGAAACGTTATTTCAGGGAATTTATTAGCGCTTTTTTCTTGAAAAGTTGAAATTCTAAACTTTTAGAAAACATTAATGTCAACCACGTATGCTGGTAGAATGTTGCAAAAATGCTGTTCACTAACAGGTTTTTGAATAATAAAATAGTGTAAACTTAATTTACAGAGAAAACTATTTAAAATTCCGGTAGTTTTTGGTCCCAACTTGGATATTAATTATTAAAAATTGTAATAACATTATACAATGCATATTTCATAACGTACAAGTAAATGAAAAAAAAGATAATGGTGTGATTGGATCGTTCACAGGCCTCTTTGTTTCTTAGTAAACAGCCTCCAAAACTTGGGTACACGTAATTTCTGTGCTGACAGTAGATCATATTCTGGTTCAATAAAAATATTATTACCCTTATGAATTAAGTTCAAATTGTGATGATTATAAAGTTAGAAACACAAAATGAAATCAGTAAGTTACTCTGTACATTTTATTTTGTCGTTGGATATAATTTATTAATGGAGTAGTCATATTCCTTGGATGAATGATGAATATTAAAAAGATGTACACTTCAGTTTTTAATGCAGTAAAATTAGGTGAACAATATAAATTTACCTCCTTATTCTTAGTCTTGATGATATGAAACTAATAAATAATAAATCGTAAAGAAAATGTTACTAAAATTTAAATTAAATAGTATTAACTTATCTGGAAAAAACTGGATATTTTGCAAAAAATAAAACTTCCCCTTAGGGAATTTTCAAGCCAGATAGAATAGCTTTTCCCATTAGCTCTCACTTAAATTTCTTTGTTTAAGAGGTAGGTAAAAAACTGATTGAAATAAAATTGTTACTGCAAATGCAAATTGTTTGTTTACACTCTATAGGAATTTCATGGATTTTGAACCATCTTCAGTAATTAAATGTGAATAATTTTGAAATCAATACTGTAATTTTATTGAGTTTAAAGACAATTATATGTTAAAGACGTTCACATAACATGCAAGAGTTGCGTAAATATACAGTAAATGGATTGCTTATTACATTAATTGATTACAATTTATATGTATGAAAACGACTGTACGACTGTCAGTTTTTCCATTATGTCTTACTGTACACTAGTCATCCCATTGTCTTATGGAACTTGTAGAAGTCATATAATTTTTCCCAGGAAATATTTTATGTTTAATTTAGTTCACATCGATTATCGGGATCCACCCCGATTGGTTTTAAAGTTTCAATGATATGATTTAGTTATTTTATTTACTTAATAAATCATCAGCTGTTAAATAAAAACAAATGAAATGAAAACTTATAAATAGGCTAAGAAATACCCTTGATTATATAATTTCTGTGACTGTATAAAATCGATGGCAATGTTTATTTAAATGTACAATTTAATTTGATAGAATCAAAACATTACCGTTTATACCTTTTTGCCCATTGTAAAGCACGGGCAATTAACTTGTAATTTTATTCAAAAAACTTATTTAATTATCATCATCTATATATATAAAAGGCAAAGCCCTCACTGACTGACTGACTCACTCACTCATCAATAATTCTCCAACTTCCCATGTACGTAGAGAGCTGAAATTTTGTTCACTGTGTCTTTAGATCTTAAATAGGACAACTAAATTATTTTCATCTTTATAAAGTACTCCTAAGGGGTAGAAACCACCCTAAAAGATTGTTCCATAAGGATAACATTGGGTTGATTTTAGTAAATTAATATCACTGTTTTGTAAATATATGAACATGTTTATTTTGTATATGTGACATTGTACTATTGATCCCACATAACAATGCTGTTCTGTGATTAATGCATTTGTAACATTATACTATGAGTTTTATCTTCAGCTGTTAAACACGAACAAATTAATTGAACAAGTTTGTAAAAGGCTAAGTAATACCAAATGTAATATTGTGATTTTACGTTAAACAGTTAATCTACTTATTTGTGAGCGTAGCGAGCGTCGGGGTTGGCACGCGAAGCGTGCAGGGGTGTCCCCTAGTCTATATATATATATATATATATATATATATATATATATATATATATATATATATATATATATATATAGCACAGGCAAAGCCCTCACACTCATCACTAATTCTCCAACTTCCCATGTGTGTAGAGAGCTGAAATGTTGTACACTGTTTCTTTAGATCTTAAATATTACAACTAAAGTATTTTCATCTTTATAAAATACTTCTAAGGGATAGAAACCACCCTTAAAAGATTGTTACATAAGAATAACATTGGGTTGATTTTAGTAAATTAATGACAGCTGTTTTGAAAATAAAAATGTTTATTTTGTGTATTCGATATTATTCTATCGATGCATTAAGAGTTTAATCTTCAGCTGTTAAGCAAAAATAATTTAAATGAACACGTTTGAAATAGCGAAGTAAAATCATTGGGTGTTTATACTAATAAATAGGTGCAACGCAAGTAGTGTGAGTGAGACATTGTAAATAAATGTAATATTGTGATTTTACGTTATAACAGTTAATTTACTATTATTTTTAGTCAGAAGTGAAATGCTGTTGCCTAAGGCCGGGGTGTATCGAGCGCAGCGAGAGTCGGGGTTGGCACGCGAAGTGTGCAGGGTGTCTCCTAGTTGAGGTGTAAAATAAAATATAAAAATAACTAAATTAATTTTGTAATAGCTCTTGGAAGTAAAACCACGATAGAAATTCAAATGACAAAATTGGAAATTGAGGTAATAGATTTTTATGTATTATATATGCTGTAATTTTAGCTATGATCGTAGAGTATATTCTTAACTTTAGATCAATTGCAATATTTATTGATGTATCATTGTTTGCAGGCCTTAGTGCACATATCAACAGCATATTCCAATGCGGACATGCCTGTCATTGATGAAACTGTGTACAAACCTCCTGCCAATCCATCTACAATGATAGATATATGCCAGAACCTAGACGACAATGTCATTGAGGAGTTTTCCTCGATCCTGACCAAACACGTGAACCACCCCAACACGTACACCCTCACCAAGACCATGGCCGAGTGGATCGTCAACGAGAATGCCGACACTTACGCAGCGGCCATTGTCCGACCATCCATTAGTAATAACTTCATTTTTGTTAAATTTACTATTACTATCATTGACTGCAGAAACAAATTAGTCCGCTCAAATGGTTTCCGCGAAGCCACTTGTCCTGTTCAGCGAAATTAGTTCATGTTCGGTTTTCACAGGAAGCGCCAGCAGTCTCCCTATCTCTGTCTCTCTCCAGCACAAACTGAAGTGACTAATAGCTGACTTAACAGTACCACAAAAAGTCATCCGAGAACGTATTTGAAATCGTTCGCCGATAGGCAGCAGCACCGACACGCGTCTACAGCATATACATTGACTTGGCCAGTATGTTTGTTTCTATATTCAACGATCCTTCGCACTTATGGGACTAATCAAGCACACGATCTCGTACATTTAACGATGTTGGCATATCATTGCACCCTCACTTGTTCCGTTCTTCAGGATTGAGCACTCTTTCTTTCACCGGGCCAAGGAGATCTGGTTATTTTCCATGTCTCTAACCAACTTTTCAATAAAAGATATTTTGCCTAAGCATCTTTTGCCGAGATGTTTTATTATCAGTTTGTGCTGTAACTGATGCTTTAAGTTGTTCTGCGTCGACGTTGGCGCACCGTTAGCTCAGCTGTTAGTCAATTCAGCCTCTGCTGGAGACAGTGAGTGGGGTAGGGGGAAGAGGGGGGAGGAGGATAGAGGGAGGGTGAGAGGGAGAGAGGGAGAGAGTGGGAGAGAGAGGGAGAGAGAGAGAGGGGGGGGAAGGACCTAATGCATAACATATTTGAGTATATGTCTCCTTTAAACAGATCTTTAATTTCATTCAAAATAATTGTGTTATTATTCATTATAAATTTCTAAGACGCCGATCGTAGAGATATTGGCGAATATGAGGGGTGAATGAATGTGATTAGTGTAGATGAAAGAGTGTAGTCATTGTTACTAACTGAGTTCGACTTAGCTCAGAAAGTACTATTTATTAATAGACCAATAGCCAGGGCAACTATGGGACCTACAGCTTTACGTGGAATCCGAACCACGTAGTGTTGGTCTGATTTTCAGCTAACTGACAAGTCTGTTCTGTTCTCTTTGCAACACAACATCCTGAATCTTGACTACCATCCGACATGGACACCCCAGACTTCTCTAGTGGTGTTCACGTCGATGGCAACCATTGAGCGGACGCCGTGTCAGTATTAAGAGGACCTTACATATTTTAAATTTAAATTACCAATAACCAAAGACTTTTCACTAAACCGAAAGTAAATAAAATGTTCTTCAAACATTCCTTTTCATATAATGGACCACACTATTTTAAACAATTGCCTTTAGAAATACAAGAAAGGTCAAATATAAAAGTATTTTGTTCATAAGTAAGAAAGTGGCTTTTTAATTTGGATGATGTCTCATTTATCTTGCAATTTGATGGGCTATTATGCATTTTCAATATTAGAAAGTTTTAAAGGTAAAATAATTATAAACTATTTTTATTTTAATATAAGCACTCTGTTAGTATTTATTTTGTTTCCTATGTATAGTAGTAAGTATTATTATCGTTTCCATAGCTGTTAAATTATATTTATATTCAAGTTTGTTGCAATATTGTACTTAATCATATGTTATAAATTAATTTATAAGGCTGCAAAGAGCAATGAGCTAAAGACTGAACACATCAATCACGATTACTGGAAGAAATTGTTGATTAATTCCAATTTTTTCTCTAATTGTATGTATTTTGATTGTGATTATTTAAAGAATAAATAATTATTTTCACAAATAATGTAATATCAACAATGTTGTTCCAATAACAGTAACGGGCGCATGGAGAGAACCTATGCCAGGCTGGGTGGACAATATTGGTGGTATCACAGGTGTCATAATGGAAATTGGCAGAGGAACACTCCGCAGCATCATCTGTGACGACCAGCTGGTGGTGGACATTGTTCCTGTCGACATTGTTGTCAACACGCTGATAACAGCTGCCTGGCACACTTACAAGTTCAGGTACTTGGTAGTAGGTCGGTTGTTACAACCGTACCGATGTCTATTTGTATAACTCACGTGTTCTCAAGTTATACAAGTTATAAGTTAACATGTAGTAAGAATACAGTGCTTTTTGTGAGCAATTTGTTTCTTATATATGAAAACCAACAATGATGTACTCGCCTATTACAAAATCTCCAGAACCATTGAACATATTTCTATGAAATTTGGAGAAAAATAATTTCTCGAAATTCAATTCCTAAGGGGTAGAAAGAAACAGCCCGTCAACTTTAATTTTTTTCATAACATCAGTATTAAAAAGTTAAAGATCGTCTTATTTTACCAGGTGAAGTTAGGGCTAAGAAGTCCTCTCTAACACTTAACCTGGAGACCAACGGCTTAAGAGCGACTTCCGAACCACCACTAGTGACTGGGTGGACGGGCTGCGATCAGACGGCCATCCATCCAAGGGACAGCCACGCTCGATGTTGATTGATTCCGTTATCTTGCGATAACGTCTGAACCCTCCGGTCAAGGCCACTGGCAAATAATTAATTCAGCATTAGCATCAATCTAATTTAATAATTTATTTTAATCAGCCGATGTAGAAAACATAAACTCGGCACTAAACCTTGTCTAATGTGGTTTCCATTGTGAAATTGTGGTTTGTAATAACTCTACCATGATTCCACTACTTAAAATCGCCATAAAGTAACTTACAGGGGTTTCTAGACTATAAAACGTTGTTATCTAGAAGGACGACAGCAGGCTGAGCTTTCATATTAATGTGCTGGTTTTGAGAGAACCATAGAGGGTAGAATAAGCAAGCGTAGAGAATCACACCGTAGCGAAGTTAAGACTGTCGGCTGGTTATAAAATAACAGTGTGGTACTGCAGGACATATTGTTTTGTAATGATTATAGGCATGAGTTTTTGTGACGTTATATGGAAGCCCTCCCTTTGCGCAAGCGAAATGATTTGCTCTAACATAAGAGAGATTTTATAAATATGTAGCTGTCATTTTAAATTGTGGTAGTATAGATCAAGTCAGTGTATTTTTCGTTTGAAAGTGATCTAGGACAAAGTTTGTGGTGTTCAATATCCTGTACAATTACTATTTTGAATCTGTGTGAGGTTGAACTGTAGAGTCTATGATACTTGTAAAAAACTATTAATTTCACCTTGACATCATTTTTACAAAATACAAGTAAGACAAAATTAATACAAAATACACGTTTTTACAATAAAATCTCAAATGTATGAATATGATGGCATGTTTGAAATAGCTTGAAAATTGTATTAATGAGTTTTTCCTTAATTGTCCATTGTTTTGTTTTGTTTTAGAAGTAACTGTGTTCGTGTTTACAACTGTACGAGCGGTTCACTGAACACAATTTACTGGCGTGAGTTGGCAAAACTGACGAGGAAACATTCAATGAAGTTTCCAAGCAAGTATATTCAGTGGTATCCTGGCTTCTCGTTGCGAACTAACTATTTTGTTCATTGGATTGTGTCTTTACTAGGACATATTCTTCCTGCCCTGATAGGTGACTCGATATTGCGGCTTCAGGGATCCAAACCTATGTGAGTGGTGCAGCAATTAATATTCGAATAAAATGGAAGCTCTGCTCTTACTGTTAACTGACTCATCTTAATAAATTATGGAGCAGTGCCTAATGCAGAGCTGAGAAAGTACGAGGGCTTTTAGATTAGACAACAACAGTATTTAGTATAATAAGGATCGTATTTCGTCCATCAAAACTGTCCCACCTAGTTAGTATTGGGCTGGGCCGGTTTTGATGGACGAAATAATTTCCTTATTATCAATCCGTCAATACGTGCAGGTGAGATGAACCTTCCTCGTGGGATTGATTTACACGACTTCAGTAAATAATAATTAATATTCATAAATTCATAAATAGTTCAATTAATTTTAAAAAGAATTTTACAAACAATGTCTCTACTTCCATACGCATGATATTGTTTCATCCTTGCTAAACCTATCTGAGGTCCATTTCCGATGTCAGGTAGGTCAACTGATTGGTGTTCCAGTTTTGGTCTAAACCCTCTCCCGCATTGTAAATGGTTTCGGAAATCACAAAATTATTGATTCAGGCAAAGTCCCTTGGGCACGCTTAAACGTTTGTAGTCCACCATGGCAAACTGTTGTTTATTTACAACCTCCTGTACTGCCCAGTTCCATAATTTTACCTTCCTCTAGTTGTTAAACAAGGAACATTAGTGCCTGGGAGGGAGGGAGAGAGGGAGAGAGAGGAGAGAGGGAGAGAGAGGAGAGAGAGAGAGAGAGAGAGAGAGAGAGAGAGAGAGAGAGAGAGAGAGAGAGAGAGAGAGAGAGAGAGAGAGAGAGAGAGAGAGAGAGCTATACAAACGAGTCAAAACTATTTAAATCGTAACGTTGGTTCTTTGGTATCACACACATTTTGTACTCCTAGCCATATATGCCTTAACAAATCCAAAAAATTCATATTTATGAGTATATTATCAATTGCGCTATATTCATTTTGATTTGGCAGACACTCAATTATAAAACCGTCTTTGAAAGAAAATAATTAATCAAAGGAGATTTGATAAATAAACATGACATTTATTTCGTTTTATTTTCATGAAGGTTTTTTCTGTTTATGTTCTTCATTTAAAACATAACGTCTGACATTGGCAGATAACTAGGGGTTATAAAAATACATTCTCTATACTTTGGATGAATACAGATTAATATAATACACTTATTATTATTAATAAAGTCGGCTGTAACGATTGACTATAGAAACAGACAGACTCTTCAAGGCGATGCGTTAATACACCTGGGCTGCTATCTGACGGTGACTGGTATCTAATCGCTCGGACGACTGTTTGGTGAACTCTTAGCTCAGCTAGTGGTCATTTTAGTGACTGATGTAAGGATACTACGTAGAGATAGAGAGAGAGAGAGAGAGAGTGAGGCCGCTCTGGCGCTCTCTGTGAAAACCGAACATGAACTAATTTCACCAAAAAGGAAAACAAGCATCACGGGACCCACATGAAAGAACAGTGTTCTTGTTTCTATAGTCAATGACAGTTTGGAAGGGGGGGGGGAATATTTTCACCTAAAACAAAACATTTTTTGGTTACTTGTAAAAAAACACTATTTACATTTACTATTTTTTGTGTGACTTTTAACTATTACTAAATGTTTCAGAATGATGCGAATATGTAATAAAATCAGACGAACAGCCCTACATGGCGAATTCTTCGCACTTAATCAGTGGGAATTCAAATGTGAAAATCAGAAATCCCTAACCACGGACTTGAGCAAATTGGACAACACCCTGTTTCCGTCGGACGTGGCGTTGGTCAACTGGGACGATTACGTTGAAAAATTCATGGTTGGAATCCGGATGTACGTTCTGAGAGATCCTATGGATTCACTTCCTGCAGCCAGAAAAAAACTACAAAGGTATGATGTGATAAATAAAAGGAATCAGCTGATAACCACCAGCTGTTCATTTCCCATTAGGGACTAATAATTAAATTACTTCAGATAATAGTCGGCCTTAACAATGACCATATTCACTCATCTACACTCATCACACTCATTCGAAATCCATATTCGCCCATATCTTGACGATTGGTGGGTTAAGAATGAACTAAAATAAATATGTTCATAACATTATCATAAACAAATAATATAATTAATCAGGGACATCACATAAAGTATTTATTTTGAAACCATTGTTTTTACATCAAATAATGTTTTTAGGTTTTATATTCTTCATCGCTGTGGTCAAGCAGTCGCTGCCTTCATGCTGCTCAAATTTATTGGCTGGCGGTGAAACTATCCATAACTCGTCAGCAAGAGGTACGATAATTCAGCACAAGACCAACAGTGACTCGTGCAAAACGCAAACTGTATGTGTAATTTTTGTACTATATTGGTTTTGCTGTGGCTGGGTCAGCAACTTTTTTCGTTAAATAAAATGTGAAAAATGTTGCCAGACTATTGATCTAGATACAAATAATGTAAGAACTGACAAGACATTTAAAAAAAAGACATTCGTATAAAAAAACTTGTGAAATGGTTAAGATAGTTTTCAAAATAAAAATTATGTAGTTCAGAACTAAAACTCAGATTGCTGAAAATAATAATTTTTTATTTGAGTAAAAAGGCTAAAATTTTAATTTTTTTTTCATAAAGTCATCATTTTTTTATAATATTTATGTATTTATTAATATTTCTTATTTATATATAACCTAGCATTTTTTAAAATAAATATTTCGAATAAACAAGTGTTCCTATATTTATTACTCCTTGGTTTTAACCTCCGGAGAATGTGTAATTTCTATTTGTCTTTTCATTCTATTTTTACTCCAGGTACACGGAATTGTGAAAACAGTTTTTGATTGAGTTATTCAGTGTAACCAAGGCATCAAATTATTGGTTCAATAAGTACGAATATAATTAAAAATTAAGTAAATACCTATTAATATAACTTTACAGTATAATTACAATAGTAACGAAGTAAAAATAAAATATTGAGATACATTTGTTTCGCAAAAACTCCTCAACTTTAATTGCAACACACAAGAGGGCCTCAGATTCGTTCCCAAAGGTTCGCTGCACTCTTCAGTATCATAATTTAGAAAGTTGTGGAAGCACATTGTACTCTAAACACAATGGGTTTCAGTTTTTTTTTTTATTTTATTAACTTACTATTGTAAATACTTGAGGTTCCTACTATAATGATTTTTGATAAATTGTAGTGGTAATAAATGGTCCCAAAGAATTGGCACAAACTTTCCTCCATACTAAACACTAGACAATTGAAACTTTGAAAATTACCAGTTTGATTCCCAATTTTTTCATAATTAAAAAACTAGTCAAGCTAGAGACATGCGGTGTTTACAAAATATTTTAAATTGTAATTCACATCTTTCCCTGAAAATTTAATTAAAATCGTTAGAGCCGTTTTTTTAGAAAATTTCATTTTTATGTAATTTGCTCATAAAATTAAAAAAGAGCTAAAATTAAAAAAAGTGAAAAAAATGGTCTGGAGATATTGGCTAAATACACATATATTCCAAATTTCATAAACATTTATGCAACCGTTTGGTATCCAGCGAACTGCACATGAACACAGACACACATACGTACAGGCACCAAAATAATAAAAAAACATGTTTTAGGTTCAGGGGGCCCTAAAATGGATTTTTACAGCAACTTGTAAAATATTTTTTTGGACGATCACAATATTTTCTCGATGCTAACGCATATGGGAGAAAGTAAAAAATTACTCTATGAGCTCTATGAGTGTGTTGTGGAATAAAATATTCATATTCAATCATTGTAAAAGATTCATACACAATAATTAAACAACATATCAAATATGGTTCGAATAGCTTCTTAAAATTACGATATGATCCTATTTTGTGTACTCATTCATAGATTGTACAGATTTGAGTAGTACCTTTTGGAGACGGTGTTTAGTGGATTAGCAAGGAATTTAATTTCATCAAAAATTTAACTCTTAATTATTCGTAAGTTTAAAAAAAGTATTGCTGGCAAAGTTAAGATTTGAGTGTTGCAATAAAACTATTTGTTTTCTCTGTATGAACAGTACATAGTTTGTCGGGAATGAGTATTATTTCACTATGCCTAGTTAACATTCTATGTGCAGTGTATCTGAAATACATGGACATGTATTGGGGTCAGTTCTCCATTATAAAGGAAAGTCAATGGAAACTACTTTTAATAATGGACAACCAAATTAAAATTACTTTTACGAAAACAGCAGTCCCCATTTTATCGTGTTTTCCTTCATGTGTTCCCCATTCACTACTAATGAGGGCTTTTGTCACTAAAAGTTGTATGGATAACCGTACTTTTCCTAGAGGACTTTTCTAGAATGTAATACTGCCTCAATAAATCCAAGAAAAAGTTGCCTCAATAACCTTATAATAACATTAGTATTATTTATTATTATTTTACAGACGAGTAAGTCTGTCCCTACACTCTTCCACACACCCATACAATTACATTTACTGTACCAATACAATTACCCAGAAATCTGGGATGTAAAATTTTTACCAAATAACATATAAATTTAGTATGGCTAAACTAATTTGAGTTGAATTAACAATTACTTATCCATACAAAGATTAGTGTCACAAAAATATTCGACTTGATACTGTATTCCGTTTTATAATGGAAGAAAAGTTTCTTTAAAAATTCATGAAAAGTTCAGTATTTTTATTTAAAAACATGAATAATAGATATGAAACATGAATATACGTATGAAAATAGATTTTACATAGATTGTATTTTGAACTTACAACACCTATAATTGGGTGTTTTATTACACTCCTTTTTTCAAACGGCTTGAATTTACCAATAATGTGCCATTATTTTTTAGAGATTTATAAAATTTATGAAGTTAAAATCGTAAACTGAGAATTTCCTAATATTATAGTGTGCAGTAGAACAGATGTTCTAACGAGTAGATATTGGTTTTTCGATGTGAAATGGTCCAGTTTAATTTTCGATATGAAATGGTTCGATATGAAATGGTTTATGTTAATTTTCACTAAATTTGACACTGCCCTACTTTTCATCCTCCTAAAGTAGACTTAGAGGGGTTTCTAGACTAAGAAACTTTGATTTCTAGATGAACAACCTAGTTTAAATAAGACAATAATAAAATTAACTAGATTTCAGCCATAGCTTGGCCATAGGGCGTGGCCATTATCTTCGAAATAAAGCTTTTTAAAAACGTGTTTCCTTGAAGTTTGATTTCTATATCTCAAGATTACTAGAAATCATAAATTAAACATAAAAGCTCGGTTAATGTCCAAGATATGGTGATGCTGTAAGTCGAACTTTTATGTCCATGTAACGGGTTAGACGGAATCATGGGAGGAAAGATAATTAAGCGTAGGGAACCACCCCATAGCGAAGCACGGGCAGTCAGCTAGTATAGAACAACTAAACTTAACTGTCAAATCTTTTATGAACAATTCTTATAAATAGTATTGCTAATGAAGATGTAACTCCAAAGATATAGGTAAATTATGGAAAATTCGGTCCAAAATTGAAGGCTCTTTGACTGAGGCAAGTTATCAACATTACATTCTAACTTCTATAGAGTTAATACATAAAGTAGAAACTGTTTATGTCTCATTTCTTGCCCTCTCAGCTGTATTATTTATATTCTTTTTTTTAAATAATAAAATTCCGTTCGTAATAAGGCTTTTCTTACTTCAACAGTTTTTTACAGTAAACTATTATTATTGTAAAACCAAGATTGCTGTTTCATAATAATTAGGGGATTGGTTGTAGATCAATTAAATTAGAGTTTCAAACTATATCCTGTAAGTTCATATTACAAATTTTCATTTTCTTATTAAATATTCTTAAATCCAACTTCATCATTAGTTATTTTATAACTCAAACAACGTTGGTGCAGTTTAAACTTGGCTTAGTTGTTTACTTATAAATATCAATTAATAAACATTGAACAACATTTTATAAATAAGTAATAGTTTGTGCGTGTTCTCAGCATTATGTCTTGCTCATTACCATATCCAATATCCTGAAGTCTGCCCCTGATTGTTGTCAGGTAGGGGGTGCGGGGGGGAGGGGACCTATATAAAGCTCCCGTTTTCCTCTCTCTTGTAATAATATACGTTTGAGTTGCTAATAATATTACGAAATATTATTATAATCGCCTTTTCTTATACACATAGAATAGTGGTTTAGAGGACCTAAAACATCTACTCTAAGTATTTCTAAGGGGATGGGGGGAGGTTGTTGAAAGCTAATATCCAATAATGGATTATTGAACCATGAAAATAGATGATTAGTTTTGAGGTTATCAGTTCAAAATAAAAACCAATTAGTCCTAATTTTAATTATTGTTTATGTAGTTATTATCATAATATATAAAATCCAAAAAACGATTTATACACCCATCGCGTAATCTTCGGAAACACAACACAGATTTTTATAACATTTGGAGAGCAGTAAGCTTTTGTACATCATAGTGACTCACTAAGAAATTATTTACTGAAATTCTATTCATAATAGGTTGAAACAGCCCCCCGACTTTTCCTTTTTCCATAAGACTAATGTTGGCAAATTTAATGTAATAATTTGTTTCAAACAGTTGATACAATAAACATAACTTTGACACAAAACTTGGCTGATTTGATTTTCATTTTAAAATATATTTAAGGCTGTTTCTAATAACTTTGACATGGTTGCACTATTTTGCATCCCACTAAAGTAGACTTATAGGGTTTCTAGACTATAAAACTTTGTATCTTTAGGACTCGTATTTTAAACACCATTCATTAATTTTGAATAAAAAAAACTGCTGTACTAAGTCATACATAATTTAAATTAACATGGATTGTAGGCTAAATTTATGTGCAAATTTGTTTTAATATATAGGATTTTTCCTATATTTTGAGAAACTAAGAAGTGATCTTACATACAACTATGTAGAGCGTTTTCTAACTCGAATTTAGAAGACGTAGAATTCTAAAGAAGCTACTCCGGTAAAACAACACATAACATATAAACACTGAGATGACCCGATTCATGACAACATTTATTTTTTGAATTCTTTATTTAGTTAATTTATGAATTACTGACATTAGTGTTGCTTGGGAGTGAAATGAAATCATAAACTGAACTTAAGGGCCAAACATATGGGAGAACACTCGTTAAAATTAATGACTTAGTTATTTATTTTTCAATAAATGCACCATGTATTTTGAGTTTATTCCTAATATACCAAGAAATAAACCCAACTAGTTCAACATTAAAAACACTTTTTGGATTGTTTACAGCCGCACACCATTAAAATAAAAAAAAGTTTTTAATATCGAACTATTTGGGTGCTTATAATATAAGACTTATATTATAAGACACATTGTCGAAACTTAATAATTGTTTTAGTAATCAACAATGGTGTAGTATTACATTGTTACTAATTTCAAAACATTAGGAAATAATGAGTGTTGCATTAATTAAAATTATACATTTTAGCCCCGGACAGACGATCAATATTTACTTACGTGTTTTAGTCAATCTGTCTACAGAACTGTATCGGTACGTGACATAATGTATTTTTGCGTGTGTGAACTTTATATGACGTGGTTTTCAAGTTCATCTTAACAAGAACAAGTGACCTGATGATGAGTCTTTTGACTTGAAACACGTAGTAAAGTTATCTAGTGGACAGATTGACTAAAATATATAAGTAAATGTTGTATTAAGCCAACAAAGCTTTCGATTATTCTAAAAATAGTTGCGCTTTTTTGCTATGTTGAAAAGTCCGTGACAAATAAATTGTAATCGCTCATTTACTCACTGATCGCCAATTCTTCCACTTCCCGTAATCCAACAGAGCAGACAAATGTTTGTTGCAGGCTAAATAGGACAACTAAGTATTTTCATCGTGATAAAATATTCCTAACTGGTAGAAACCACCCATAACAGTTTGTTCCATAAGGATAACATTGTGCTGATTTTAGTAAATTAATAATCATGTTTATTTTTTATGTTTGACATTTACCCTATTGATGCAGAGTTAATAGTTATTACACTTTTTCTATATATTTTTCTCTCCATACAATTACGTACAAAAATGTAAACCAGTTGTTGCAATGTAAATAGAGATGTTTTTAATCTTGAGAAGGTTATACATCTTTCTTTAATATCAGTAATAACATTGGGTGTTTATATTTAAACTGTAAATAGGTTGGAAGTCAAGTGTAATGAGTGAGCTACTGGTAGTTAAATTATATATTATGACTGTACTAAATACAGTTAAATACTAACGTTTGTTGCCAAAAGTTACATGCCGAGGCTGAAGGCTGAGGTGTCACGAGCGCAGTGAGTGACGGGGTTGGCACACGAAGCGTGCAGGGGTGTCCCCTAGATCACTAATCAAACGTTTATAACTATAGGTTTATTTAACACGTTCAATTAAAAATTAAGGAAAATTGACTTGACTTCAGGGCCCGGGAGAGTTTACGAGACGCGTAGTCTTGGCCGAAACTGAAGGCCAGAGTGTAATCATCATTTATTTAATTACCTTGATGATAAGTGAACAGCCTCCCAATGTCATTAAAACTGTCTGCTCCTGGATCGCACAGGATCTCCTTGGAATATATTGATGAGCTTTACCCAGCCTACGTGCTAATTACAAATATCCTTCTAATAAGTAGGAAAACTAATTATATGGCCCGTTTACTTTATTATCTGACAGGTCACTGGCCATGAATACTAAAATACTACATAGTATCGATTTAGGTAAGCTTTCAAATATAATATTTAACCCTGGGTTTGGAAAATACAAAGATTGTTAAATTTAAAAATTGACGATTAAAAATAATACATTTTAAAAATTTCTAATCCAGCTTGATGTTGCAATTCATTACGTAAATATCAATTAAAAATATCACCATTAGTAACTTAATTACAAAATTAATAAATATAAATTAGGAACGTAATAATATTTCAATAAAAAATTTAAATAGTTTCTTTTAGCTAATTTCGCACTTATTAAGGAATACTTTTATGTATGTGCTACGATTTATCACAACTGTCTGATTTTTTCTTCGTTATGTTATCTTAAGGATACATATTATTTGCCCATACAACAATAATATATAAAACACTAAACTACTTTTATGTTTTTAATGACTCAGTAATGACGTGATATTCACGCTAAATATGTTTTTAAAATTCCACACAACTGTTTCATAAGACATTAAAATACTTTAAAATATGATAAGTTTCTTGGTAATCATAATACGTGTTGGTACAGATGCAATAAAAGTTAACGTCACACAACACAAATATTAAAAAACAAGCACAACATTCACAAATATACTACAGTATTAAAAATATACAACAATATATTCCTATACAATTAAAAAGATTCTTTTGTGAATACCTCTGGTGTGAAGGAGGTAAACGTGGTTTATTGAAATCAGTTATCGTAGTATTCGTAATCATTTCCTGTCATTTAAGTAATGAATTAGAAATAATTCCAAGTATTTCTCAGACATGTTTTATCTCTGAGTCAGAAAGTGTTTTCCAGCTGAATAGCCTACCAGTAGTACAACCCCCTCCTCAAATGTCCATTAATATTCATCCCTTGAGTTAATTTTTATACAAAAGCTTTCAGTCAAACATCTATCTCAATGCGCAATGAAAATTAATCATGTTGCTTATTTCTATAGTATAATACACATTATACTGAATAATTGGGCCGTGTAGAAAGCGACCTGCGTGGTATATTTAGCGCATGTAGTGGTTCCAGCAGCATAGGTGAAGTGTTCCACCACTCCGTCTCTAGTTGGTGTTAAGGGCAGTTTTGGGAGACTTATTTTCTCTCTCACTTCAATGACTAGCTTTGTCTCTCTCGCACAGGTTCTCTAATTAGGTCGCAATCAAAGCGGCTGAACTATAGTATTGGAATAATGATGAAAGAAGAATAACAACAATATAATAATAAAACAATTAGTAGCCGTGAAATCCAGTTACTTTGTTTTATTAGAGAATGTGATTTATTTAAAAATAATTTTATCATACTTTTTCACATGTTCTTAATATAATAGCAATAACAATTGGCTGGGGACATAAAAACCCACTTCTAATGGAGACGGAAGGGGAGAGTGGGGATCAGTGGAGGAGAAACAACCCTCTCTTGTGATATTGTACCCATAAATCACAGACATTGATCCGAGACACTTTGTTCAACCCGACGTTAAATTCCTAATATACTTGGACAGTACTTCGTAAGTTGTTTTAGTTGTATAAGATTCATACCTGACCGTAAATATTCAGAACAGTTTTATGTAAGTGTATGATGGCCCCGTCACTAGTTAAGGTCGTCACTAGTTAAGGTCGTCACTAGTTAAGGTCGTCACTAGTTAAGGTCGGCACTAGTTAAGGTCGTCACTAGTTAAGGTCGTCACTTGTTAAGGTCGTCACTAGTTAAGGTTGGCACTATTTAAGGTCGTCACTAGTTAAGGTCGTCACTAGTTAAGGTCGGCACTATTTAAGGTCGTCACTAGTTAAGGTCGTCACTTGTTAAGGTCGTCACTAGTTAAGGTCGTCACTAGTTAAGGTCGTCACTAGTTAAGGTCGTCACTAGTTAAGGTCGGCAATAGTTAAGGTCGGCACTAGTTAAGGTCGGCACTAGTTAAGGTCGGCACTAGATAAGGTCGTCACTAGTTAAGGTCGGCACTAGTTAAGGTCGTCACTAGTTAAGGTCGGCACTAGTTAAGGTCTGCACTAGTTAAGGTCGGCACTAGTTAATGTCGTCACTAGTTAAGGTCGTCACTAGTTAAGGTCGTCACTAGTTAAGGTCGTCACTAGTTAAGGTCGTCACTAGTTAAGGTCGTCACTGGTTAAGGTCGGCACTAGTTAAAGCCAAGCTTCGTAAACTAAAAGTGTTCAGTTCGTTCCAATCATAATCAACATGAATTTTGAAATATATCAGCTGATAACCACCAGATGTTCATTTTCCAATGATACTTTTAAAGCCTTTGCCTAAGTCTGTAACAAAGACTTACTTCGCTCATCACAGATGTAGTGGTACAGATTCAACATTTATATTCTTCCATATCTCAACGTTCGACGTATAACGTTGAGATATGGACGTTAAATACTAGATTTTGATAATTTAGTAAGCAATAAATTACAAAATATATTCTGTATCTAATATTAATAATTGTATCACAAATTATCAACGCTTATTTTTTAGTATTTGTAATTTTTTCATTTCATATCTTAATTTGACTGTCTACGATCAAAATTGACATTGTATACACTCTAAACTCAGTGACATGAAAAATTATATTTCAAGAAACAGATGTAAAACCACTAAAATCAGCATTCAGTTTAAAAAAACTAATACTTGCTAACGTTTTAAATTTATTATAAATGTAAAATTATTTAAAAAATAGTTTTAGTAATTTTTGACATATATTTGATATTTAAGGTAAACTGTAAAGATTATAATTGGACTTTTTAGATTTCTATTACGGTTAATAGACGTAATAGAATTCTAATTCTATTGTACTTTAGTAGAATTCTACAATAGAATAGTAGAATTCTATTGTATTTATTCACTTTGTAGGCATCATTTAAATATTAAATTTCTATTAATATAACAATTTATAAGAACCATATATATAACTAGATGTTAAAAATACCGTTTTAATTGTTTAGAATTTCTTATAAATTATGTACTAAATTGTAAATATGTTTTTAGTTACCATTAATACTGTTTCATGTTGTCATGCTCCTAAGATGCCACACATACCACAGGGGCGTTTATATGTCATTTTATTAAGTTCCATGCAGCTAGACTCACATTGTAAATTATGTCTTTAAAATGTTTTATATTTTGTAGAACTGGCCATAGTACTAGTAAACGTGGCCAGTCATTTTCCAAACCATGCACATGTTGATTTTTATATATTTATTAATTGGAAAATAAATCATTTATTCATTTATTCATTTAATTCACTGTCATTATTGTTTAATTTTACATTGTTACAAATCGTTTATTACATTTACTAACAATAATGGTAACGGAATATTGTAATACATTTGTATACGAGAGCAAAATATATTCTGTATATTGTTAAAGTTAGAAACTAGAAAAATGTATTATGTGTTTAATATTTCGAAGTATGTCAAAACCTTTTAAGTTTTAGACACATGAAATAGAGGCCACTGAAATTATTTTTAAAAATATTGTTTTAAACCTTGTTTAAACAAAACCTTGCATGTTAATTAAGACGTCTTTTAATAAATAAAAATTTAATTAGATTTATAGAGTTTAATCCTTGATTATACACCTGCAATAGATATCTATACCTATAAAAGGCAAAGCCCTCACTGACTGACTGACTCACTCACTCATCACTAATTCTCCAACTTCCCATGTAGGTAGAGAGCTGCAATTTTCTGTCTCTTTAGGTCTTAAATAGGACAACTAAAGCATTTCCATATTGATAAAGTACTCCTAAGGGGTAGAAACCACCCCTTAAAGATTGTTCCATAAGGATAACATTAGGCTGATTTTAGTAAATTAATAACAGCTGTTTTGTAAATGAATAAACATGTTTATTTTGTATGTTTAACATTGTACTATTGATCCCACATAACAAAGCTGCTTTGTGATTAATGCATTTGTAACATTATACTATGAGTTTTATCTTCAGCTGTTAAACAAGAAAAAATAAATTGAACAAGTTTGAAAAAGGTTAAGTAATACCCTAGGGTATTATTTATACTAATAAATAGGTGCAACGCAAGTAGTAGAGTGAGATACTGTAATTAAATTTAATATTGTGATTTTACATTAAACAGTTAATCTATTTATTTGCGAGCACAGCGAACGTCGCGGTTGGCACGTGAAGCGTGCCGGGGTGTCCCCTAGTTCCATATAACAGGAATATTTGTACCAGTTTAGTGAGGTCTGCCACTACAGCTGGTTTAAACTGCATTACATTTACATGGGACTAAACTATCGCTTCACAATGGAACACAAAAACAGCTGATATTTTAACATTGTAAGAGAAATATATGTTCGTGTTTAAAAACAAAGTCCTACGTTCGACAAGTATGCTCCTCTTCGTTGGCGTTTAAATTACCAGAGAACTTGTATCTCTTAAACATATTTGTGAAGGCCGTTAATAATTATAATTTGGCGAACACAATTAAGCCTACACAAGAAAATTAAGTCATAGAATAAAATACACAAAATCTTTTAACAATAACTTTCAGCTACGTAATATTTAACCAGAAACAGAAAAATATAGTTCACAATAAAACTATTAATTGTAAGTCTGCCATTTTAAGACTTTGTAATGTTTACTTAAATTCATATAATGCTACAATCAATAAAGGAAAAACAAAGTCACAATTGATTATAGGAAACTCATTATAATTAGTTCTCCCTCAGCGAGTTGACCTAGAAATCGATCATTATGTATTCAATGCAGTGCAATTTACGTTACGGGATACTCTTTACACAAGTCTCTCCAGTGTAATGATGTAATGATCGTAGTTGAATTTACTGTCCAGCTTTATTCTAGTTCAATTTACTGCTGGATTTAATTATAGTTATTAAACTTGTTTTATAATTTAAGGGAATAAGAATCTAAACGTTTTAAAATAAATGGAGACATTAGAGGAAGATTAAAAATGAGAGCACTTTCTCTCAAGTTATACAGGGCGTTTCTTTTAAAACGCATCCTATGATTTGAAATTAGTCGAATTTCAATATAATACTGTACATACAATGAACGATACATATAGTTAATAAAATGAGTTCAGAATAGTGAGAATACTGTTCAAAAGCATCTTGACACTAAACAATCGATTTTGTTTAAAAATATTCCTCCACAATAAACACTCTCTGGTCTTTGCTCAAAAACATGTTTCTAACCTAAACTTAATGACATTGCATGAACCCCAAATAAAGTGAACAAAAATGCAACAACCTAAATCAGCTGATAGCCACGAAATAAGAAGAACCAGGGTTACCAACCTATGAAATTGTAATTATCTTAAACCTTCGTTTTCTGCACCTGTAAAAAGGGCTGCATTTTAAAAGAAATACCTTGTATTTAAAGACAATGCTTCAACAAAAACCAACACAATAAGAGGAAACAAGGGTTAAATAAACTTTTTCAACCTGTAATTTTAATTTCTTTAGAGAGCACTTTTGATGAATTGACAATTTATTATGTACAAAATACCATGATAAAAATAATGCACGGTTTGTAATTAAAATTTGTAGTAATTGATTAAGTATACTGTCAGCTCAACCCGACAAATATAGAAGTTTGTAGTTATTCAACTGTAAAA
Source organism: Stictocephala bisonia (assembly GCA_035578905.1). NCBI lineage: Eukaryota > Metazoa > Arthropoda > Insecta > Hemiptera > Membracidae > Stictocephala > Stictocephala bisonia. Next base: position 1,312,310 of record JAQJVL010000045.1, on the reverse strand, counting down.
AGCATGTTGTTTAGTATATTCTTTGTTACCTCTGTAAAATTGATTAACTATTTACTATATTAGGCTAACATTATAAATAAAAGAAAAAATTATGTTTATCTTTTCTATTAAAACAGTAACATAAGTAAAATACCAATATAGTAGAATTAATTGAGAATACTGAACATCAAAATCGTGTTATTGAGTCTATATTTTCTCTTAGCCTCTCACAAATACGTTCTCTGAATATTCAGTTATATACAGTAACTGATTTTTTATTGTCACACATGTTCTTCTTCTTATAATTTATATTCAACCAACAGTACATTCCTTGTACTATTCCAATATTGGATATAAACTATCCAAGCCCAGCGTCGTATACTAAATGTCCTCAGTTCGATCCCAATCAGAGCCATAACAAATAATTTTGAAAGGGATCAGCTTATAACCACCGGCTGTTCATTTGTCATTGGGCTATTAATTAATGAAACTTTCTAAGGAATAGATGGATTAAGGAACAATGACTACATTCACTCATCTACACTCATCACACTTATTCGAAAGCCACATTCGCTCATTTCTTGACGATCAGTGACGCCAATAAACAGGGTAAATTGCAAAGGATTAACATATGTTCATGATTGTACGAGATAGATTACATAGTGCCTCCCCCCTCCACCATCACCCTTACATTACCCCTCCCATCAGAGACTCGTAGTTTACCTTCTGTAATAAATGATACACCAGTTAGAGGGAACTTTCCTTCAACTTTTATCTTAAGCTACATCAAATTACATCAACTTTCTTTGAAACTTTGTTAAATTTGCATTTTCAACCCTTTTTAGCAAAACTATGAAAGTTAATTTATAAGTAAATTTAATGAATTATTACACGCCAATTGAAATGACAGAAAATGCATTATATACATGCTTTCCGTTACGTTACTTTTTAAAAGTAAGGGATGAAATAGTAAAAGAGCTTGATTGTAATCCCGTTAAAATAAATATAACATTATTTGACTTATTCCATTTACTAAAACATATACCCCCCCACCCCGTGCTTGTGATCGTTGTTCTATTACTGAATCAATCCAATGTCACCTCTGTCCGTATAAAACCTTGCTAGCTCAGGGAGAATGGGGGGGTTTTTTTAAGAGACAGGCCAAGTATAAGGGAAAAGGTTTTGAGTAGTTATCACTTAAATAAAATAAATGTTTCCAAGTTCATCAGTAGTAGCCAGGGATTAGGGCGCCACCTTGTTGACCTAAGAATGGCAGAACTCCAACAAGGAAACTTTCCTGCAGGTGTAAGATGTACTTATGACTTTGTAAAAGTTCCGTCCTAGCACTACACCATGAATTGTGTAAATAAATATTTCTCCCTGTGGTTAGCCAGGAGTTAAAAAAACTGTTAAACTAAACACAACTACGGTACCTAAAAAAAAAAAAAAAAAAAAAAAAAAAACACATCCTCGTCGCCAAATTTAAAAACCCAAATTTTAGTGTGAACTGAAAAACTTAACTATTTTATTGCCAATAAACATAACTTATCATTGAACAAAACAAATTTTAGAAACATACATATGAATAAATTAAGTTAAATAAATAACAGCTGATCATCTGCTTTTAAATCGATCTTCCCCACACATAACATCTTTTTACCTTTAAAGTCTTGAATGTAATATCTGGTCAACGTGCCTTTTACATAATACATTATTATCTAGTCCAATGTAGTAGTGAAAATATCCTTCCCTTGATTGGAATCACCCTAAGATCCATTTTTTTACTGTCCATTTTAAATTTCTTACTTGCACACGATCCCCGACCTTAAATTGGCGTATTATGCTCTTGGGGCGCTCTTTAATGTTCCTTCTTTTGGGTGGAATCAACAGACCGAGGTGTAGCATAAAATTTAAATTTCACACCAAACGTCTGAAAAATTCAAGTATTTAATTTTTCACACAAACAATTGCTCAATACTTGTTATTTTTTCAAGCAATTCACTAGAACTTTCTTTAAAACACCAAAAATAATAAACATGGAAGCTGTAAAGTTAATGCCGCAACGCTCGTTCCTTCATTTCATTATCACAATGATTTATGTATTATCTTTTCATCCTCATTTCAGGAATATAATATTGGTAATTATTAAATATTATATTAAATGTTTTGTACATTTTAGAATATCAACAAAGCCAGATTAATTAATTTAAATTACGTGTACAGTAGTAAATATGTTACAAATAAATAATGTTAATATATATATTTTTCTCTAAATAATTGTGACCTAGTTCAAATAATTTTAATTTGTTAGCTTTCACAAAGTCAATTGAATTTTTACTATCGGTTAATGAGGAAAATTTTTTTTATCATTATGTAAACTAAAAAAATATATTTACTTAAAAAGTTATTATTAATTTTAATAATTGCATTATTAATATTAAAACAGGTTCCCCTCCTAAATAACTTTCTATAACATCACAAAAACTGTTTATTTTCCAAGTCAGAAAAATGCCAATAAAAATTGTGCAAGGGGTCTTATAATTATAATATTATTTGCTCTATTATATCAATTTTGACTGAAACATTTAGTCTTCAATATAATAGTACAATTATTTTAAGATTTTAAAAACAATTTTACGTTTAGAATACAGTCTTTTTCAACGAGTTGTAAACAATAAACACAGAAAATAACTTTTATATTATAAAACTGTAAAATTATATTTGAAAGTTAACTCTAACAAAACAAATTTTGCATCACTATGCCAAATTATCATTTTAATATATTTTAATCGAACATTCCAATATTATATAATTAATCAACAGTAAAATAAGACATTGTTGAAATTTATTTTTTTAAATAACCAACGCTAATTGTATGACACTATAGTCTATAGTCTATACAAACATACGAAACTGACGATTGTCATTGTAGGTCCGATAATTTAGTTATCATGTTATTTAACATTTAGTTATCCGATCCGTAAACTAACTGTGACTCGATATTGTTATAACAGTTTGTGATATCAAACATTCAACACTGACAATGGTCTATGGTCATTGTAGCTCTGGTAACTGTTATTGAACGTCTAGTTATCCGTTCCGTAAACTAACTGTGACTCGATATTGTTATAAGAGTTTGTGATATCAAACATTCAACACTGACAATGGTCTAAAGTCATTGTAGCTCTTGTAACTGTTATTGAACGTCTAGTTATCCGTTCCGTAAACTAACTGTGACTCAATATTGTTATAAAAGTTTGTCATATCAAACATTCAACACTGACAATGGTCTAAAGTCATTGTAGCTCTGGTAACTGTTATTGAACGTCTAGTTATATCCGTTCCGTAAACTAACTGTTACTCGATATTGTTATAACAGTTTGTGATATCAAACATTCAACACCGGACAATGGTCTAAAAGTCATTGTAGCTCTGGTAACTGTTATTGAACGTCTAGTTATCCGTTCCGTAAACTAAACTGTTACTCGATATTGTTATAACAGTTTTGTGATATCAAACATTCAACACTGATAATGGTCTAAAGTCATTATAGCTCTGGTAACTGTTATTGAAACGTCTAGTTATCTTTTCCGTAAACTAACTTGTGACTCGATATTGTTATAACAGTTTTGTGATACCAAACATTCTCCTACTAACTGTGACTCGATATTGTTATAAGAGTTTGTGATATCAAACATTCAACACTGACAATGGTCTAAAGTCATTGTAGCTCTGGTAACTGTTATTGAACGTCTAGTTATATCCGTTCCGTAAACTAACTGTGACTCGATATTGTTATAAGAGTTTGTGATATCAAACATTCAACACCGACAATGGTCTAAAGTCATTGTAGCTCTGGTAACTGTTATTGAACGTCTAGTTATCCGTTCCGTAAACTAACTGTTACTCGATATTGTTATAACAGTTTGTGATATCAAACATTCAACACTGATAATGGTCTAAAGTCATTATAGCTCTGGTAACTGTTATTGAACGTCTAGTTATCTTTTCCGTAAACTAACTGTGACTCGATATTGTTATAACAGTTTGTGATACCAAACATTCAACATTGACAATGGTCTAAAGTCATTGCAGCTTTGGTAACTGTTATTGAACGTCTAGTTATCCGTTCCGTAAACTAACTGTGACTCGATATTGTTATAACAGTTAGGGAGATCAAACTTCCCTCTTGCAACCAACTTAATAGCCTTCGGAGAGAATGCGAACTCGTTAGTTGTTTATAATTGTTCGCTGAACTACATAAGTCTCTTAATTAATTATTATTTGTTTTCTTAATTATTGTTCGTGTTTTTGTGATTTCCAATTCGCCATGAAAATGATTCTTTTTATATTATTAATCCAGTTTTTCTTATGTATTTTTGCAAATGATTTCTTTTTGCACAATCTATCATGCTGATCACAACTGGATTTTCAATCCTCAAATAAATTTATAATTTCTCAAGCAAGGTGAAAATTCTAAATTATTTTATAAGCCCTGCATTATAAGGTAAAAACATGTAATGATAAGATTTTCATTGGTTGAACTGAAATGAAAAAAATAATCTGTTCTGAATTCATATACCATTCATGTATATCACTTATACAGTATTCACAATACATGTACATTACTCATGTCTACAACTCATGTACACCACTCACGTATATCACTCATATACAATACTCATGTTCATCAATCATGTATACCACTCATATACACCACTAATACAATATACACCTCTCATGTATATCACTCATATACAATACTCATACAGTATACACCACTCATGTAAACCACTCACATATATCACTCATATAACCCACTCATGTACACCACTCATGTATACCACTTATATACACCACTAATACAGTATACACAATTCATGTACACCACTCATGTACACCACTCACGTATATCACTCATATACAATACTCATGTTCACCAATCATGTATACCACTCATATACACCACTAATACAGTATACACCACTCACGTATATCACTCATATACAATACTCATACAGTTTACACCACTCATGTAAACCACTCACATATATCACTCATATAACCCACTCATATACACCACTCATATACACCACTAATACAGTATACACCACTCATGTATACCACTCATATGCACCACTTATACAGTATACACAATTCATGTACACCACTCATGTACACCACTCACGTATATCACTCATATACAATACTCATGTTCACCAATCATGTATACCACTCATATACACCACTAATATAGTATACACCACTCATGTATATCACTCATATACAATACTCATACAGTATACACACCTCATGTACACCACTCACATATATCACTCATATAACCCACTCATGTACACCACTCATGTATACCACTCATATACACCCTCATACAGTATAGACACTCATGTACACCACTCACATATATCACTCATATACACCACTCATACACACCAGTAATGTACACAATACATGTACACCAATCATGTATACCACTCATACAGAATACACCACTCATGTATACCACTCATATACACTACTCTTATACAGAATACATGTACACCACTCATATACACAGTATATGTACACCACTCATGTACACCTCTCAAGTATACCACTAATGTACACAACTCATGCACACAATAAATATACACCACTCATATACACTACTCATGTACACCACTTATATACACCACTCATACAGTATACACCACTCATTTATATCACCCATATAAACCACTCATACAGTATACATCACTCATACAGTATACACCATTCATACAGTATACACCACTCATGTACACCACTCACATATATCACTCATATACACTACTTATGTATACCACTCATATACACCACTTATACAGTATACACCATTCATGTACATGTATATCACTCATATACACCACTAATGTACACAATACATGTTCACAACGCATGTATACCACTCATATACACAACTCATACCACCCATATACACCAATCATACAGTATACACCACTCACGTACACCACTCATGTTCACCCCTCATGTATACCACTCATGTACACTACTCATGTACACAATACATGTACACCACTCATATACACTACTCATATATACCACTTATGTACATAATACATGTATACCGCTTAAGTATACCACTCATGTATACCACTAATGTACACCAACAATGTACACAATACATGTATACCTCTTATGTATATCACTCATATACACTACTCATATATACCACTCATGTACATGATACATGTATACCACTCATGTACACCACTCATGTATACCACTAATGTACACCACCAATGTACACAATACATGTATACCTCTTATGTATATCACTCATATACACTACTCATATATATACTACTCATGTACATAATACATGTATACCTTTCAAGTACACCACTCATGTATACCACTAATGTACACCACCAATGTACGCAGTACATTTATACCTCTTATGTATATCATATATACTACTCATGTACATAATACATGTATACCACTCAAGTACACCACTCATGTATACCACTAATGTACACCACCAATGTACGCAATACATGTATACCTCTTATGTATATCACTCATATACACTACTCATATATACCACTCATGTACATAATACATGTATACCGCTCAAGTACACCACTCATGTATACCACTAATGTACACCACCAATGTACGCAGTACATGTATACCTCTTATGTATATCACTCATATATACTACTCATGTACATAATACATGTATACCGCTCAAGTACACCACTCATGTATACCACTAATGTACACCACCAATGTACGCAATACATGTATACCTCTTATGTATATCACTCATATACACTACTCATATATACCACTCATGTACATAATACATGTATACCGCTCATGTACACCACTTATGTATACCACTAATGTACACCACCAATGTACGCAGCACATGTATACCTCTTATGTATATCACTCATATACACTACTCATATATACTACTCATGTACATAATACATGTATACCGCTCAAGTACACCACTCATGTATACCACTAATGTACATCACCAATGTACGCAGTACATATATACCTCTTATGTATATCACTCATATACACTACTCATGTATACCACTAATGTTCACCACCCATATACACCAATCATACAGTATACACCACTCATGTATACCACTCATGTACACCACCAATGTACACAATACATGTATACCTCTTATGTATATCACTCATAATACACTACTCATATATACCACTCATGTACATAATACATGTATACCACTCATGTACACCACTCATGTACACCACCAATGTACACAATACATGTATACCTCTTATGTATATAACTCATATACACCACTCATGTACACCACTCAGGATACATAAACTGACGATTAAAGTTAAAATAGGTGTAACAATATTCATTAACGTTACAATACCATGATCAAAGTTTCTATATACGGTTGAAATGAATATGTTTTTTCGCTGAACATTAATTTCGTCAACCAAATTCAATTACTTCGTTAATGCGTTTATGATGGATCCAGACAAATTTGTTTATCCATTTGTTACCAATTCTTTTTAAAGTGTTCAAGTTACATTAGTACAAAACACGATGTATTCAATTTTGGAGAAATAACTTCTAAAGCATTTGTGGTGTTTCATCTTGGGCTTTAATGATTCTTAAATAATCAATAAATGTACTAAATAAAGCTAAGCTGAGTGTTTCTTTGTTTAGAAAAGGCTTTATAATATTAAACAGTTCTTTACATTATCAACATAATATTAATGTAGTTGAAATATAAATTCAATAAAGAGCTATTAAGTGTTATAGGGATACTGAATATTCTTATTAGTTCAGATATTTTTAGGTTAGTTCAGTAAGGTTCTGTCAGCAATTTTTATAAATAAATGAATTCTCATTTCGATTGACCCTGCACATGATAAATAATTCATTTTATAATTCATACTTATAAGGAACTATTTCCCCAGGAAATACCTGACCACTTCGTGGCGTTTGTCAACAGAATGACAAGAATGAACACCCCCACCATCTGACAACCCCCCACCCCCAATCTCATTTATGTATTATTCATCTCGGACTTCCTCTTTGCTTGCGGATTTCTGGACTTTGTAATGGCCAAAATATTATAGTTTACTATAGATAAGTTTATCACAAATCATTTAATATTTGTTTATTACATTGGGATAAAAATAAAGACACACATTAATACTATAACTTATTATGTCTAGTAATATAGTTTGAAGTTTAAGGAATAATGATTCCAAATTTACTTATGATTTACAAGATACATTTTCACCATTATTATAAACAAGCTACAATTAGTGTTATAAAATATCCATGTGGCCATTACACTAAATTGTGAGTTGGGAACAGTTCCGGCATGTAACGAGGTTTATTAACAAGTCTTCAACTACATGAACATTTAGTACTTCGGTTGTCACATGTCTAACTATACTACCTAGCTACAAACACAAGTAGGTATTATGTAACCAGTTACTGCTAGATATACTGACTACGTAACTAATTTGTGAGTTGAGAACAGTTCCGGCAGGTAACGAGGTTTATTAACAAGTCTTCAACTACATGAACATTTAGTACTTCGGTTGTCACATGTCTAACTATACTACCTAGTTACAAACACAAGTAGGTATTATGTAACCAGTTACTGCTAGATAGACTGACTACGTAACTAGTTTGTGAGTTGCGAACAGTTCCGGTAGGTAACGAGGTTTATTAACAAGTCTGCAACTACATGAAGGTGCAGTACTTTAGTTATCACATGCCAAACTATACTACCTAGCTACAAACACAAGTAGGTATTATGTAACCAGTTAGTGCTAGATATACTGACTACGTAACTAATTTGTGAGTTGAGAACAGTTCCGGCAGGTAACGAGGTTTATTAACAAGTCTTCAACTACATGAACATTTAGTACTTCGGTTGTCACATGTCTAACTATACTACCTAGCTACAAACACAAGTAGGTATTATGTAACCAGTTACTGCTAGATATACTGACTACGTAACTAATTTGTGAGTTGAGAACAGTTCCGGCAAGTAAGGAGGTTTACTAACAAATATTCAACTACATGAACATACAATACTTGAGTTATTCCATGTCTAACTATACTACCTAGCTACAAACACAAGTAGGTATAATGTAACCAGTTACTGCTAGATATACTGACTACGTAACTAATTTGTGAGTTGAGAACAGTTCCGGCAGGTAAAGAGGTTTATTAACAAGTCTTCAACTACATGAACATTCAGTACTTCAGTTGTCACATGTCTAACTATACTACCTAGTTACAAACACAAGTAGGTATTATGTAACCAGTTACTGCTAGATAGACTGACTACGTAACTAGTTTGTGAGTTGCGAACAGTTCCGGTAGGTAACGAGGTTTATTAACAAGTCTGCAACTACATGAAGGTGCAGTACTTTAGTTATCACATGCCAAACTATACTACCTAGCTACAAACACAAGTAGGTATTATGTAACCAGTTAGTGCTAGATATACTGACTACGTAACTAATTTGTGAGTTGAGAACAGTTCCGGCAGGTAACGAGGTTTATTAACAAGTCTTCAACTACATGAACATTTAGTACTTCGGTTGTCACATGTCTAACTATACTACCTAGCTACAAACACAAGTAGGTATTATGTAACCAGTTACTGCTAGATATACTGACTACGTAACTAATTTGTGAGTTGAGAACAGTTCCGGCAAGTAAGGAGGTTTACTAACAAATATTCAACTACATGAACATACAATACTTGAGTTATTCCATGCCTAACTATACTACCTAGCTACAAACACAAGTAGGTATAATGTAACCAGTTACTGCTAGATATACTGACTACGTAACTAATTTGTGAGTTGAGAACAGTTCCGGCAGGTAAAGAGGTTTATTAACAAGTCTTCAACTACATGAACATTCAGTACTTCAGTTGTCCCATGTCTAACTATACTATCTAGTACAAACACAAGTAGGTATTATATAACCAGTTACTGCTAGATGGACTGACTACGTAACTAATTTGTGAGTTGAGAACAGTTCCGGCAGGTAACGAGGTTTATTAACAAGTCTGCAACTACATGAACATTCAGTACTTCAGTTGTCCCATGTCTAACTATACCACTTAGCTACAATCACAAGTAGGTATTATGTAACCAGTTACTGCTAGATATACTGACTACGTAACTAATTTGTGAGTTGAGAACAGTTCCGGCAGGTAAAGAGGTTTATTAACAAGTCTGCAACTACATGAACATTCAGTACTTCAGTTGTCCCATATCTAACTATACCACTTAGCTACAATCACAATTAGGTATTATGTAACCAGTTACTGCTAGATAGACTGACTACGTAACTAGTTTGTGAGTTGAGAACAGTTCCGGCAGGTAACAAGGTTTATTAACAAGTCTGCAACTACATGAAGGTGCAGTACTTTAGTTATCACATGCCAAACTATACTACCTAGCTACAATCACAAGTAGGTATTATGTAACCAGTTACTGCTAGATGGACTGACTACGTAACTAATTTGTGAGTTGAGAACAGTTCCGGCAGGTAACGAGGTTTATTAACAAGTCTGCAACTACATGAAGGTGCAGTACTTTAGTTATCACATGCCAAACTATACCACTTAGCTACAATCACAAGTAGGTATTATGTAACCAGTTACTGCTAGATATACTGACTACGTAACTAATTTGTGAGTTGAGAACAGTTCCGGCAGGTAACGAGGTTTATTAACAAGTCTGCAACTACATGAACATTCAGTACTTCAGTTGTCCCATATCTAACTATACCACTTAGCTACAATCACAAGTAGGTATTATGTAACAAGCTACTGTTAGATAGACTGACTACGTAACTAGTTTGTAAGTTGGGAACAGTTCCGGCAGGTAACGAGGTTTATTAACAAGTCTGCAACTACATGAACATTTAATACTTGAGTTATTCCATGTCTAACTATCCTACCTAGCTACAAACACACGTAGGTATTATGTAACCAGTTACTGCTAGATATACTGACTACGTAACTAGTTTGTGAGTTGCGAACAGTTCCGGAAAGTAAGGAGGTTTATTAACAAATATTCAACTACATGAACATACAATACTTGAGTTATTCCATGTCTAACTATACTACTTATCTACAAACACAAGTAGGTATTATGTAACCAGTTACTGCTAGATATACTGACTACGTAACTAGTTTGTGAGTTGCGAACAGTTCCGGCAGGTAACGAGGTTTATTAACAAGTCTGCAACTACATGAAGGTGCAGTACTTTAGTTATCACATGTCTAACTATACTACCTAGCTACAAACACACGTAGGTATTATGTAACCAGTTACTGCTAGATATACTGACTACGTAACTAGTTTGTGAGTTGCGAACAGTTCCGGAAAGTAAGGAGGTTTATTAACAAATATTCAACTACATGAACATTCAATACTTTAGTTATTCCATGTCTATACTACCTAGCTACAAACACACGTAGGTATTATGTAACCAGTTACTGTTAGGTATACTGACTACGTAACTAGTTTGTGAGTTGCGAACAGTTCCGGCAAGTAAGGAGGTTTATTAACAAATATTCAACTACATGAACATACAATACTTGAGTTATTCCATGTCTAACTATACTACCTAGCTACAAACACACGTAGGTATTATGTAACCAGTTACTGCTAGGTATACTGACTACGTAACTAGTTTGTGAGTTGCGAACAGTTCCGGCAAGTAAGGATGTTTATTAACAAATATTCAACTACATGAACATTCAATACTTGAGTTATTCCATGTCTAACTATACTACCTAGCTACAAACACACGTAGGTATTATGTAACCAGTTACTGCTAGGTATACTGACTACGTAACTAGTTTGTGAGTTGCGAACAGTTCCGGCAAGTAAGGAGGTTTATTAACAAGTCTGCAACTACATGAAGGTGCAGTACTTTAGTTATCACATGTCTAACTATACTACCTAGCTACAAACACACGTAGGTATTATGTAACCAGTTACTGCTAGATATACTGACTACGTAACTAGTTTGTGAGTTGCGAACAGTTCCGGAAAGTAAGGAGGTTTATTAACAAATATTCAACTACATGAACATTCAATACTTTAGTTATTCCATGTCTATACTACCTAGCTACAAACACACGTAGGTATTATGTAACCAGTTACTGTTAGGTATACTGACTACGTAACTAGTTTGTGAGTTGCGAACAGTTCCGGCAAGTAAGGATGTTTATTAACAAATATTCAACTACATGAACATTCAATACTTGAGTTATTCCATGTCTAACTATACCACTTAGCTACAATCACAAGTAGGTATTATGTAACCAGTTACTGCTAGATATACTGACTACGTAACTAATTTGTGAGTTGAGAACAGTTCCGGCAGGTAACGAGGTTTATTAACAAGTCTGCAACTACATGAACATTCAGTACTTCAGTTGTCCCATATCTAACTATACCACTTAGCTACAATCACAATTAGGTATTATGTAACCAGTTACTGCTAGATAGACTGACTACGTAACTAGTTTGTGAGTTGAGAACAGTTCCGGCAGGTAACAAGGTTTATTAACAAGTCTGCAACTACATGAAGGTGCAGTACTTTAGTTATCACATGCCAAACTATACTACCTAGCTACAATCACAAGTAGGTATTATGTAACCAGTTACTGCTAGATGGACTGACTACGTAACTAATTTGTGAGTTGAGAACAGTTCCGGCAGGTAACGAGGTTTATTAACAAGTCTGCAACTACATGAAGGTGCAGTACTTTAGTTATCACATGCCAAACTATACCACTTAGCTACAATCACAAGTAGGTATTATGTAACCAGTTACTGCTAGATATACTGACTACGTAACTAATTTGTGAGTTGAGAACAGTTCCGGCAGGTAACGAGGTTTATTAACAAGTCTGCAACTACATGAACATTCAGTACTTCAGTTGTCCCATATCTAACTATACCACTTAGCTACAATCACAAGTAGGTATTATGTAACAAGCTACTGTTAGATAGACTGACTACGTAACTAGTTTGTAAGTTGGGAACAGTTCCGGCAGGTAACGAGGTTTATTAACAAGTCTGCAACTACATGAACATTTAATACTTGAGTTATTCCATGTCTAACTATCCTACCTAGCTACAAACACACGTAGGTATTATGTAACCAGTTACTGCTAGATATACTGACTACGTAACTAGTTTGTGAGTTGCGAACAGTTCCGGAAAGTAAGGAGGTTTATTAACAAATATTCAACTACATGAACATACAATACTTGAGTTATTCCATGTCTAACTATACTACTTATCTACAAACACAAGTAGGTATTATGTAACCAGTTACTGCTAGATATACTGACTACGTAACTAGTTTGTGAGTTGCGAACAGTTCCGGCAGGTAACGAGGTTTATTAACAAGTCTGCAACTACATGAAGGTGCAGTACTTTAGTTATCACATGTCTAACTATACTACCTAGCTACAAACACACGTAGGTATTATGTAACCAGTTACTGCTAGATATACTGACTACGTAACTAGTTTGTGAGTTGCGAACAGTTCCGGAAAGTAAGGAGGTTTATTAACAAATATTCAACTACATGAACATTCAATACTTTAGTTATTCCATGTCTATACTACCTAGCTACAAACACACGTAGGTATTATGTAACCAGTTACTGTTAGGTATACTGACTACGTAACTAGTTTGTGAGTTGCGAACAGTTCCGGCAAGTAAGGAGGTTTATTAACAAATATTCAACTACATGAACATACAATACTTGAGTTATTCCATGTCTAACTATACTACCTAGCTACAAACACACGTAGGTATTATGTAACCAGTTACTGCTAGGTATACTGACTACGTAACTAGTTTGTGAGTTGCGAACAGTTCCGGCAAGTAAGGATGTTTATTAACAAATATTCAACTACATGAACATTCAATACTTGAGTTATTCCATGTCTAACTATACTACCTAGCTACAAACACACGTAGGTATTATGTAACCAGTTACTGCTAGGTATACTGACTACGTAACTAGTTTGTGAGTTGCGAACAGTTCCGGCAAGTAAGGAGGTTTATTAACAAATATTCAACTACATGAACATTCAATACTTGAGTTATTCCATGTCTAACTATACTACCTAGCTACAAACACACGTAGGTATTATGTAACCAGTTACTGCTAGGTATACTGACTACGTAACTAGTTTGTGAGTTGCGAACAGTTCCGGCAAGTAAGGATGTTTATTAACAAATATTCAACTACATGAACATTCAATACTTGAGTTATTCCATGTCTAACTATACTACCTAGCTACAAACACACGTAGGTATTAGGTAACCAGTTACTGCTAGGTATACTGACTACGTAACTAGTTTGTGAGTTGCGAACAGTTCCGGCAAGTAAGGAGGTTTATTAACAAATATTCAACTACATGAACATTCAATACTTGAGTTATTCCATGTCTAACTATACTACCTAGCTACAAACACACGTAGGTATTATGTAACCAGTTACTGCTAGGTATAATGACTACGTAACTAGTTTGTGAGTTGGGAACAGTTCCGGTATGTAAATAGGTTTATTAACAAGTCTGCAACTAATGAAGGTGCAGTACTTCAGTCATCCCGTGCTAAGCTATACTATACTATTCGACTTTTAATCGTGTAGAAACAACTGTTTGTCTACCAAGTCGGCGCAATTGAGCGAACGCCGTGTCGATATTTAGAGGACCTAGTAAAGAACCTACCGCCTTTAATCTTAACAAAACGTTATGCTCAAGTTGTTCTTAAAATATAAATAAAACAGTTTTGAGTTCTTCGAAGTAAAGCTTTACGAATCATTTAAACATAGACCATGTGGGGTGAGGGAGGGGTGCCAAAATATTTATTACTTTCCTTCATTCTCTTGACCTAGCCTACTCAATAAACATCCTTATGTGGACGGTGTCAGTAGAATACAAAGTTTGTATAAATATCTCCAACATTTGGGGTCAAAATAATTTTAAAGGGCAATCATCAATAACTTCATAGCATTTAAAAACTGTATAATTATGAGCCACTTAGGTTACATGGAAGGGACGGTTGCCGCTAAACTATTTACAATCTGTTAATCGGTTTATTGCGTTATTTAACTTTTAGCAAATTTTGTCACAAGAAATGGCGTGTATAATGTATCTGATGAGTTTGGCTTTAAAAAACCACCCGAAAATGCAAATGATTTTGTTGATACTATCCACTAAATAACAAACACTGAAATACGTAAATTATCTGTAAAACTAACCTTGAAAACGGTTCTTTTTTGTTTGTTATTTTTATAACTATTATCATTATCACTATTGTGATAAAGTTGGTTTAAAAAATCCGCACATAAAGAGTTATTACCATAAAAAAGTGTCTTATTTAATTTAGTTTGGCATATGGAATAAATAAGCTATATAATTTTAAACTACGAAAATAATTAATTACAAAAAACAAACTCCATAAAGGTACGTGGATTATATTTATCTTGAGTTGTCTTTATATTATAAACATTGAGTGGTCACCTTGTCGGTATTAAGACAACTGAGCATATGAGTTACAATCTTCACAACACTGTTCTCAAGAAGCTGGATTACATCACTCTACTACTACTAGCGTAAATCACATGTACAATACTTCGTATAAGAAAATATTACATGAAAAATACAGCTTTACAAAGAGTAATATAAATGCAAATTCAGTAATGGAAATTTTACAGTCCTGTAAATGGTGCAGAATAAAGCACCCAATACTACTGGATAAGTAGTTTAATAAACAGATTGATTTACAATATTATTTAAAAATATATTTTTAATTTTATGTAGTAAAATACAAAAATAAGCGACCTTAATTACAGTTTGAATACGCGGTACTTGTTTCATTTCCATTAAACAGGCGTTGAAATCTGCATTCAAATTGACTCGGTTAGAAAGGGCTGTAATTGTCAACCGCTTGGGCAACGCTGTCGAGGCAAGCCCACTGGTTGTACTTACTGAGGCCAAGATCCACAATTAATTAAATAACTTATTAGATCTAGTTAGTAAAAGATCTGTCAACAAATTTACTTCCCGAAATGAAATTCTTAGAAAATTCTATTTTGAGACGCTTCTAATCTAACAAATACGGCAAAACTAAAAAAAACTTAATAATTTTTAAAAGACAGGTTACTTTGTGTATAAAAATATCTAAATATGGTTGTTGTTAAATACCATGTAGAGAACTGTTTCATTTATTTATTTATTCTTAAGACGCAAATCGTCAAGATAAGGGCGAATATGGATTTCGAATGATTGTAAATGAGCGAATGTAGTCATTGTTACAAACTAAGGTCGACTATTCCTTATCATGTGTCATCAATTAAAAGCCCAATGACAAATTAACAGCTGGTGGTTATCAGCTGATCCTTCTCAAAATGTATTGACTCTGATTTGGATCGAACTGAGAACCTTTAGCACATACAGCTGGGATTTAACCAACTACGCTACCCACCAATTTTATTATTTATTCATGATTTTTATTTATTACCAAGGCGTCAGTCGTAGGGATATGGGCAATATGAGGAGTGAATGAGTGTGATGAACGAGTGTAGTCATTGTTACTATCTAAGGTCGGCTGTTCCTCAGAAAGATCCGTTTATTAAAAGATAAAGAGCAAGGACAACTAAGGGACCTACAACATTATGTGGAATTTGAAACCCATAGTATTGACTGATACTCAGTTCTCTTCCCTACAACATCCGAACCCTGATTACCACCCAACACGGACACCCGAGACTTCTCTAGTAGTGTACACATAGATGGTAACCATTGAGTGGAAGCCGTGTCTGTATTAGAGGTCTGAAAATTGAAACTATCGCCTACAATGTCTTCAACATTTTACCCCTAAGTAGCTGGGTTACAGCACTGCCTTTATAGTCCCTACCTAAAAAAATTAAACATAAAACTCGTAACAGCCATTAAAACATAATTACTTTATAGTAAATTAAAACGGTCCCTTCTACTTATTCAACGTAAGAAATAAAAATTGTCAACGCTGCTGACAGCATTTGAATTAAAATATAATTTTGTTCAAATGTTCATAACTTTATATTTTTAAAGCAATTTCACTTTGTTTTAGTGAATTTTTTCATTGAAATGAGAATTTTCACATTAGTTTAAGATATAAATAACTATTTAAACACATTCTTACAAAATGTTTTGTTTTCTTATAAATTATATACTAGTATCATAAACTCAAGATATATTCTTATATTCTTACGCATAAATTAGATTATTTCGATTAAAATTCAAGTATATATTTTACACAAAGTTTATAAAAGTAGCTTATTAAGAATCATAGTAACAGTTCAAATCATTTCATTCTTTATTCGTACCTTAACAATTACTTAATTTGTTTAATAAAACCAATCAAGGCATTTAACTAAGAATAAATCAAAATCAAAGAAACTAAATGATATTTGTGCGATAAACCTTTATACATTTAAATGCAACATAAATTGCTTTGAATGTAGAGTGAACATTTCCGGGACAACTAGATATCGAGAGATGGAACGACTGAAAATAAAGTTTTCTGTTCCATTTATGTTTATTGAGTTTACTTAAATTGTTACTCAGTCAAATCAGTTGATATGAAAATAGATTTATTTATTCATAAAAATGCCATTAAACTAGATTAATAGAGTAATTCAGTGTTCTTTTTTTCTCTCAGTATCGAGACGTGGATTACAGGAAGACAGTAATGGATAGAACTTCTATTAAATGTAGTTTCCTGTGTAGCTTTAAAAGTAGGCCTAATAGTGTTTATGTTAGACACAAATATAAAATAAAAACTCTCTCAGACAATATTTGTCGAAAGACAATTTCAAACAGAAATGTCTGTGTTGCTCAGATTACAATTTAAATACGTTAAAAAGAAACGTTACAATTCTACTATGACTTGTACTTAGACGAGAGCCCTGGATAATCATGGTTTAGACATAAGAAAATTTCAATTCTTTATTTAACGAATGTTCCAACTTGAACTCAAAAACATTCTTACAGCCAATGCTGGAACTAGAATGCTAAGGCCAATTTCCTTACGATGTAGCCTATGGAACCAGCTGAAACCATAACAACACCTTTATGTCTCGCAATGTTGCCACGTTTCAGTTCTTTGAATGCACCTGTTTTATAATCTAATTGTTTGATTTTGTGAATTTGAGTAAATATATTATGAGCAATTTATATATTATTCTGTTATATTATTATTTTATACAGTTACAAATGCCTCTTTAAGGCCTTTTTCACACTACACGATTTCGTTCGTACGAAATATTTTCGTTCTAGTTTTTTCCGTTGTAGGTTGGTTTTCACACTAGACAATTTTTCCGTCCAAAAGGGCGTGGGAACTGGTGAACCCTCGGTTGAGTTGTGACTTCCGTCTAAGTAGTTGTTTATTGACTGCAAACAAATAATTCCATTGTGTTTTTTATCGTAGTCACAAAATATATACTTTTATATAAATTACATTAACTGTACGTCGTGGAGTATTTACACTTTTATATAAATTACATAAACTGTACGTCGTGGAGTATTTACACTTTTATATAAATTACATAAACTGTACGTCGTGGAGTATTTACACTTTTATATAAATTACATAAACTGTACGTCGTGGAGTATTTATACTTTTATATAAATTACATAAACTGTACGTCGTGGGGTATTTATACTTTTATATAAATTACATAAACTGTACGTCATGGAGTATTTACACTTTTATATAAATTACATAAACTGTACGTCGTGGAGTATTTACACTTTTATATAAATTACATAAACTGTACGTCGTGGAGTATTTACACTTTTATAAATTTCAAAAACGTATAGGCTTGGAAGTGTTAAGATTTTCCTTGATATAAATTCTGATCTACAATGATATCTTAGTGGCTTTTTGAATAATATCCTAATAGCTTTTTTTTGTATTTTGAAAATCCTGTTAAAATGTTCTGCTCCCGTGCTTCCCCAAACGACTAATCCATAAGTAGCTAAACTTTGAAAATTAGAAAAATAGACTCTTTTAATTACATCATCAGATACACAATTAGATAAAACTTTCAGAGAAAAACAAACTGAATTAAGTCTTTTAGCCAAATAGTCAATATGCTTATAAAATGTTAATTGTGGGTCTATATAAATGCCAAGGAATTTAGTAAATGGTTGTACGGTCAGATTTGTGTAGGGAGGAAATTTCAAATTAGATTTTGAAAAGTCTATTATATGCGTTTTTAAAGGATTCAATTTTAGACCGTTGGCACCAAACCAATTATTTAAGCCCTCTAAACATTCAGTTACTCTACTGGACAGACACACATTACATAAACTGTACGTCGTGGAGTATTTACACTTTTATATAAATTACATAAACTGTACGTCGTGGAGTATTTACACTTTTATATAAATTACATAAAATGTACGTCGTGGAGTATTTACACTTTTATATGAATTACATAAACTGTACATCGTGGAGTATTTACACTTTTATTTAAATTACATAAACTGTACGTCGTGGAGTATTTATATTTTTAACTAATACATTAATTATAGCTTGATAATAATTTAAAAAAAACTTAACGTTGTATAGCCTATTCTTTGAAATATTTTTAATCAAATAAATTCAAAGTACATTTTTTTGATATCACCAAAAACATTGATATTTTTGCAGCTTTCTTGGATATTAAATATTTTATATATTTATATGTATTAATTTTTGAAATATTAAAAGAATCATACTAGCAAATTATCTATTATTTATTTATTTATTATGATTAGTTGAGAAGTGAAACACATTTTGATCTTTGTTTCGTTATTGTAAATTTATTAGTATCGTTCTTTGGTATCTTGGTTAAAAGCCATCAAACACTAAAAAATATATATGTCACAGTATTATTGTTAATCTTCATATCTATGTACAAAATATTCAACATACACTGTTCAAATGCCAACCAAAATTATGTACTATTTAATATTATTACTGTATATTACATGCTACATTATATACATTTTATCTGTTTTAAAACAAATATGCCTTCTCTAGTGAGATTTCATGTTCAAACACACACAGTAACCTATTATTATTATTATTATTATTGAACCCTTAATAAGAATCAAGTAATAATACAAAATTTCAAACTGTTGATAGTATTTTTATTATAATATTATGTAGATACAAATTATTGAAATTTTAATAAATGCACGTATTTTTTGAATTAGAAGAACATAAGTTTTACTGTTTTATTGATTTATTTTGTTTGCGTTATAAGATTCAAATCTATTAGAGTCAGCGAGAATATTAATCAAAATGTAATTTTCGATGTTATCCATCTCTTGAACAGAATCACAAAAGAAAACCCACTGTCTTATAGCCACGCGAATCTCGTCTGGTAAGAACTACGTCATCGTTCGTACGAAGGAAATCGTAGTATAAATATGAAGAAATAACAGAAAAATTTTTTCGTTCATACCAATCAACGCATAATTAAATCACGAAAGTATTCGTACAAGTTTCACCAACATATCTTTATTGTTTTAATTTCTGTAAGCTTCCAAACTCGCGTCTCCCATCGTTTGTTACGGACTAGTGTGCAAGCGCCCATTTGATCCCGTAGGCCACTGAGCCCAAGAGACGACACGAAATCGTCGATCTCTAGTAGCAGTGGACGACTGCTACACGGGACCGTCTAGCTCTAGTGGCAGTGGACGACTGCTACACGGGAAAAATCCGTGCGGGAATCGTCCAATGTGAAAGGTCTCATATCCTCCTTCAGTCGTACGAATGAAACCGTGTAATGCGAAAGAAAATATATATAGATATTAAAAATTCGAAATCGAAAAACCACGTTTATAATCCTCAGGAATTCTGAAAGGAACCATTGGAACAAAGGTTGTTTGGAGGTTTAAGGCTTTGTACTGCGGAAGACAATCCAAGGTTCAAATGCTCATTTGAGCTAACAGACGGTTCTTCACTCGTTGAATAAAGTCCACGCACAGGCCTGCAGGTTCATGTGAACTGGTGGGTATATTTTTTCTAAAAAGGAATTTTAAGTTACAGATATTATAATAATAGTTCCTTTCTTCTTAATACAATATATTATGACAGTATTATTGACGGTCTATTATTTTTTTCTAAAAAAAAAAAAATAAAACTATTTTACTTGGTAATTAATTAAGGCAAAACCTCTGTACATTTTATAAATTATAAGTACGTTGATTAACTTATTCGTAATCTAACATTTCATTAAAAAAATAATATTGCACTAAATAATGTTTCTGAAACCAGACTCCCTTTCTTAGATTAAAGATTATTTCCAAATACATATTGTGTCAAAAAGTGCTAAATTAAATTAACAATTTTATTCCTTCTGTTCTTTATGGAACAATTTATTATAATTAATAAACAAAAATATATGAGGAATATGAATTTAAATGAACGCTCACAGGAAAAACAAATTTAAAATGCAATAATTTTTAGCATTTAAGATTTAATTATATTTTTGCACAATTTTACATAAATCGTTGTAAATTAAAAAATTAAAATGTTTCCTAAAGCAGTATACGTAATATCACATTAAAGTAATTTCTTGCCAGCAAAATTATTTAGTATGTGTCTATTCTAAACAACATTTACGATTAGTCACAAATAGACAATTATTTTTATTTCAGTTTATAATGAATTTTATATCAAAGTTTCCGTCTATTAAATTTAGTAAAGAGAAAATAACTCTCTGTGTATTTAGCTTGATTATTCATTATACTATTAGAAAGAACTCGCTTAACATTATTATTTCCTTTACTCACAAAAAATGTCAAATTTAAGAACTTAATCCTTTAATTAATTTCAAATGGGATGACGCTGGAAACTGCGGAGTCATTATTTGGTGAACCACGTATAAAAAGAAAACTCTGTAACCTTTGTACATTGAAGTCTAAATTACTGGCATTGAATATATAATGATCATTTTCTGGGTCAGGCTCGATGAAAGGCGACCAATGGTAATGAGTACGAACAAGTTTCTTACAAACATTTGTGTTCCAGTTTTCATATTGAGGTTTTAATTTTTCTCTTAGTAGAAGATTTATTTAGTTCCTAATATAATAGTGTTTATTGTTCATTGATACATAGTTATAATTTTAAATTATATATTATTACTTTCTATATGTGTCTTTATTGTAAATTGTGTATTTAAACTTTAATTGCAGTAATCCACCATTTTATAGATGTCCTTAAGCACATCACAAGCGTATTAATAGACGCGTTATGTAATAAAAGACTAAAATTGAATTGTACACTCCCTAAATCGAATTAGTAGTCTCTTTCCATATCGCATGTCGCAAGTCTTTATTAAATAATGATTTCAACCCCGAAACGGATACTGCCCTTTTATAAAAACTCCAGGATACTGATTAAGACAGTGGTTACCAAAAACAAATATTTAATAAATGTTTAACTTGTTTTTTTTCGGGGGACAAACAAACTTTCTTGAGGGACAATGGTTTAATCCCCTTTGGCTTAAGTAGACTGTCCAAAGGGAAATTGTTAAGTAGTCTTCCCGCTATTAAACCCGTGGAACTGCACTGGAAGGACAAGTACTAACAGCTAAGCTAGCAGGAGGCATGTGAGGTTTATTGCAGTGAAGTTAAAATATTTTGAAAAAAGTTTTAAAAAATTGTACTTGTATAATTTTCAAATTTTACTCGTATGTTATACTTGCTGCGCTTCGTTTTTGTGGTATAAATACTTTACGTGAGTCTTTAATGTGTACAAGTATCTAAACTCAACAGTAACTTCTTTAGATAAATAGTTACAATAATGACTACGGAAGTGGATAGGTACAATCTAACCGTGTTAAGAATGGGCATGAAAAAATATACTAGACTGTCTGCAAGGTACAACCTGTTTGTTTACAACAGGTTGTATACATATCAATATGGAACTAGACGCTATTTCCATGGGAAAATGTAATATTGCGTAACAATTTAGTGTAATATTGCGGCTAATGTAATTTAGTGTATTTTCCACGTTCAATCTTAACGCGGCCAGATTGTAATTAGCCGATTACACGACTTATATTACTCACCAGGCTCTCATAAACATATATTGTCTGCTGGGCTTCCCACTCAATATACGTTGAATAATATGAACGGGTTATTACTGGATACAATTATAAATCAAATATGGGCGTCAGATTACGTCCGAAAAACTTTAATTTTTTTTATTTCACCTAATTTTCAAAAAAACCATCTAAGGACTCATGGAACACATGAGAATACAATCGAAAATGATTTATTCATAAGAACAAACAAAATAGGTCCCAGTGTTGATCCTTGTGGTACACCATTACTATTAATATTCATCATTGCCGATACATACCATTTGTTACGGTTCTCAAGAACAGCAAAAAGCATGTAATGCAAGGAAAATTGTATTAATGATGCAATGAATATTACTTTTTGATTCTTTTGCATTTCCACACATCCTTGTTGTTTAAGAAAACGACAAATCAGTTTGTATTTTATATAATGAATATTTGTCTATACCATGAAAACAGGAAGGTTGATATGTTCTTACAGAGTTTTTAAAAAACTACCCTTCGTACCATATGGCTAGTTTACAGTACCATCTATAAGTGTGAGTCGGTAACTCATAGTTTAATTATGTGTCCACAAAACAATTAAGTAGTTAAACGTTTATCGTATGTTTACCTCAGACTGGTACTGTGTTTTTTGTATAAATTTATTCAAAAACGCAAATGATTGAGTTCCGCAACACAATGCAATACTTTAATTAGCAGTTACATTTTCCCCTGTGCTGTTTTATTTCATCAATGGAGTAAACTAATATTGTTTAACAGGAAAACGTTGGCAGGCATGAATATATTTTAGAAATTTATAAATGCGTATAACGTCAGCAGAAGACGATATTATAATGAGTTGTAAAACATAAATATTGGTAACAAAATGCTACTTACGTATGTTGCGAGTTTAACGTCGAGTTGAACAAAGCATCTCGGATCAGTGGATCAGATTTATGGGTACAATATCACAAGGGAGGATTGTTTCTCCTCAATTGGCCAACCCCCCCCCCCTCGCCTCAATCGCCATCAGAGGAAGTGGGGTTTTATGTCACCAGCCAACTGTTACTGCCAATATTTTAGTCACCCGGCAGCAAATAAAGGGTAGGAGTTTCACAGTTGAATTATCTCCTCTATAGGAGCTGGTTGAAGGAGTTGACGCACCCATTGTCTAGACATTATTTGCAATCATTGTACATACGTTTTATATATTTATACTGTTGTGTATAAATTCAGAAAATACATGACGGTAAACAAATTTAAAATTTCGATATCGTGTGTCCTTCATAGTGTTTATTATAAAATGGTTTTATGCCACTTATTATTGGACTTAGTAATTTTAAAAACAATTTTACAATCACCGAGAGATGCAATATTCGAAACTCTAGTACTCTTATATGTGAAAGTCTTTCCTTGAGAACCACTAACATATAGTATCTATCGGCAATGATGAATATTAATAACTATGGTGTACATAAGGATCAATACTGGAACCTATTTTGTTTGTTCTTATGATAAATGATTTTTGCCTTTTCATGTGTTCAATTAATCTTTGGATGCTCTTTTTCGGAATTACGCCCTTAAATAACTTTTAAGGGCAGCCATTTAAAAATAATAAGGTGCGTGGAAGCTTTGTGGGAAATCTAGTCATCTCTATTAAAGAACTACAATCACGTCATAAAATCTACAAACTCTTTCTGAATCTGTAACAAATCTCTCTGTGACAAGCTTTAGTGAAAAATAACCGACAACTAATCCCTCAATTAATATATGTGTGTAATATGTATTAACAACAACAACAACGCTATTTCAATGTTATCATAACTAAACATCACATTTTATTTACAGTTTATTATAGTTTCTTTTAACTGTTCTGAGATAATTAAAAGGTTAGCTTTCTTTGGTAACGTATTAACAATGGTGACGATAATATGGGCGTTACGGAGCATATGAGATTGTGTTCCACCAACCCAACCTACACAGGCGTGAATGGGAACGGACACGAGTGGTTACAACATACACAAACATGTATTTGTCTTTTAAAGTTTGGTATCAGTAAAATTGTATTAAGTAACTTATTTTATAAATATTCCTGGTGTAAGTTATATGAGAGTTTAATACCCATGTGGTTATAATAAATATTATTATATTTACCTACATAAATATGTATATAAATATTCAATTATTTTTCTTTTAATATATAGAGTTAATTTAAACCTTATTTATAAGAACGTAAGATTCCCCCATTATTTGATTGACATCATGGTATTTACGAACATTAGTTTATCATAGATAATATTTACAGAACAGTGACTTTAGATTGAATTTAATCGTTATAGAGTTTTTCGATTAGCAACTCATAACTAAAATTGTATGATTGTCTATTTATGTAAAAAAAAAACCCGAAAAAAGAAGTTCAATCATGTTTGTTGTATATTAAATACAAATGGCCTGACTAAACTATTTTATTTATACTAGGAATCATTTTTATTACTAACATTGCTAAATTATTCTATTTTAAGTTAAGGAGGTACAGTACTATTTTCCAGGTGACGTCAAAGCTAACACAACCTGTGGACTAACGTCTCCGGAACCACCACCGGTCAGCTGCGTCACAGAGATGAAATTTAAGAAGCTATTGTGTAGAGTAGTTATTTCTTCTGAATACAATACAAATTACTGGGCCAGCACTTAGTTAGTCTTACCATTGATTTTATACACAAATAGATTTCCCATCCAATGTTAAATTTTGAGTCTCAAAATATCAGCTGTTTTTGTGGTCCATTGTGGAGCACTAGTGTAGTCCCATGTAAATGTAATGCAGTGTAAACCAGCTGTAGTTGCGGGCCACACAAACTAACAAAATTACTGTCACAAATATTCCTATTAGATGGTTTATCTATTGTAGGTTTATATAATCAATGGTCTTACTCCCCCAAATCTGCAAAGATAAACGTAGTAATTAATACTACAGAACTGCCTCTGAGGCGTTCGCTGCGACATCTGTTTCTTTTTTTCTGTTATTGGCAGAGTGAGACGGGATCCCACATCGATGTTGTTTCTGCCCTCAGACCAAAGCAACCGTTTTTTTCTTTTTTACCTTAATATCTTTAATAATAATTCCCATTATATGATTGAAATTAGTATTTATATTAGTTACTTCAACAGGATCTGTTTAAGTCAACATACATTTTTAAATTTCAGATTGAGTTGATATTGATATCCTTCGTTTGGTTTAAATTTTTACAAAATCTCCAATAAAAAACAATTTTTACTAGGCCTTTTACCAGCAAAACTGGCATCATCAGGCAACACAAATTTATTTATTTATTTTTTTTCTGTTGCCTGATGATGCCAGCTTTGCTGGTGAGAGGCCTTGTAAAAAATGTTTTTTTGGTGATTTTGTTAAAATTAAAAAAAAAACAACATACTTTTGTTTGGAAAGTAAAAGGTGGATAACTATCGATAGTTCAAAATCAGTTGTCTCCATTCTTGTTATTCTCCTGGCAAACACTACTGTTTAAAACAACTGATCACGATTGTGTAAGGGATGTTAGCTATCTTGGGTACATAATTTATATTTTTTTACATTCATTGTCCACTGATCTAAGTTATTAATTTCTTTCTTTCATAGTAATACTTTAATTCCACAGCATATGATTAAAACTAATTTATTTCATCAAATACTAAAATGGGTTGAATAATTTATTTGTAAGGAGTTGATTTGCTCGTAAATCGTAAAGTCGAGAGATTTTCAACAAAGAATAGAGTAAGGGATGGATGAATAGTGACGTATATTTGAGAAGGGTGGAGGGAGGGGCTTTGTAATCTTGATATTCAGACAGCAAACACCACAATCCTCTCAACTTGTGATCTCGGAATAAAATCTTCCAAAATGTACATAACTGTATAGAGTTGGAAACAGTTATGTATAGATCCAGTTATGTAATCTTCCAATCTATACAGTAACTTCGTGTGAATTGTATAGATAACAAAGACGAATTATTGCTAAATACAGGGTGTTTCCTTTAAAAACGCAACCCTATTTACAAGTACAGAAATTAAGGTTTAAGATAATGACAAGTTCATAGGTTGGTAACCCTGGTTTTTTTCTTCTTAATTGGATATCAGCTGATTTACATTGTTGTATTGTTGCTCACTTTATTTGGTTTTCGTGCATTGTCATTAAATTGAGGTTAGAAACATGGATTTCAGAAAAAACCAGAGAGTGTTTATTGGTGGAGGAATATTTTAAAACAAATCGTTTGTTTTATGTTAAAATGCTTTCGAACAGTATTCTGAACCCATTGTGTTAACTATATGTATAGTTAATTGTATGTACAGTATTCTTTTGAAATTCAACCCATTTCAAATCATGAGTTGCGTTTGAATAGAAACACCCTGTTGTACACAATACAAATAACAATTGTACTCAGTATTATAGAACCATTGAACTGAATTATTGAAGCTATATCGAAACAAATGATTTATTAAGCAAACTACCTGAAGAGAAAATTATTAAAACTTCTTAATTTGAGTGAGGAGTTATTTTTAATAGTGAAATAGAAAAAAATATCTGTTCTGCAGTGTATTCCCGAATTAATTTGTGGCAAAAACTGTACTAGGTTATACTAAAGGCAAAAAGAAAATTTTTATTATATACCTAACAGTTTTAGATTTTTTATCTTTCTGCATTTTATTGTTGAGTTATTATTACCTATATAACGATTTAATTCATACAATTATAATTATTTCGTTTTGCTTTTTCAACAATTTATTAGAATGCTGGTCAACAGATTCAAAATATATTATTAAAGCAACAAAATTGTAGCCTTTTAAAACTGTAAAAGCTTAATCACTTGACAAATTTTGTTTGGGGAAATGGTACTTTAATTACTGTTGTAGAACAAGTTATAGCTGTAGAATAACTGTATAGCTAAGAATTTTCCAAAATGGTTTCAGTAAAAAAATAAAAAATGTACGGTATGGGTTTGATAAAGAATTTCCTAACAGCTGAAGATACAAAAATTTAGTTAACTGTTGTACTATGCCAAATATATAATGAACTATCATGAAAAAAAAAATATACCTTCTAATTTGTTATCCGCAGAGGCTATCGGCCATGTTGGTTTTCATCACATAAGAACAATGTTATTTCCAAATCTATATTTTTCGTTATTTATTGACCAAAAGTTGTCTTTGAGGTGTTATTTTAAACGTCATTATATTGTGCATTGGGTTTGTTTTTTATATTTTGAATACATGCGCATAGTCTTAAAAAAAGTGAACAAAATTCAAATTAAATATTTTTTATATAAAAGTAATTAGGAATTCGTAAAGCAATTCCAACGCGAAATCTCATTCTTTATCAAATGCAATTTGTTTGAAAAAAAAAAAACTGTTTAAAAATAACTGTTTAGTTTGGATACGCGCGATTTTATGTCCGGTTCGAAAATAACATTGTTCTTTAGTGATTAAAACCAACATAGCCGACAGCCCCCCACAGCTTCTGCAGACTATTAACTATGTAAGGCATTATTCTATAATGGAAATGGTATGTTGTGATCTGTACAATAGTCTGGTAAAATACTGGTAATTGAAGATTTGGTAAAATAACGGTAATAGGCTGGTAAAATATCGGCTTACCACGTGTATAATAGTTGGGAAACAAGAGTTTGGACATTTAAAATTATTAATATCATAACAAATAGAAGCAAAAATTTGATTTATTCATAAATATTTCTTATAAATTTTACTGTTTTATGAAAAATACTTTAGAGTTAGTTATTTAAATATGTAAATAAAAAGATTTTTTGAGTATACCTTTATAACTCTATAAAAAAAAAACAGAATGTAACAATATTTACATAAATATATTAGATTATAGTTGTTCTCATATTATAAGAGAAAGAAGGAAGGGGGCTTTGTAGTATAGGTCCCCTCCCCCCCGCAACCCCTACCTGACAACAATCAGGGGTAGAACTTCAGGATATTGGATATGGTAATGAGCAAGACATAATGCTGAGAACACGCTCAAACTATTACTTATTTATAAAACATTACTTAATATATAAAACAGTGGAATTTAGTAAAGAGTGTTCTTAAATGTTTCTGAATTATAATAAGGCGGAATTTATAAACAATATTATATTTAATGATAAAATATCACCAAAATAGATATTGAAAAGCAAATTCATTTAATAATCATATCTGTAAGACACATACATTGACATTGAAATGTTAAT
>JAQJVL010000045.1:1142886-1280386 GCA_035578905.1 Stictocephala bisonia | reverse complement strand
AGTGCGTGTATGGGTGGGCGGGTGGGTCAATACTACAGTGCGTGTATGGGTGGGCGGGTGAGTCAATACCACAGTGCGTGTATGGGTGGGCGGGTGGTTCAATACCACAGTGCGTGTATGGGTGGGCGGGTGGGTCAATACCACAGTGCGTGTATGGGTGGGTGGGTGTATAGTTTTGTATTGAAAATGTGATAGCCTCAAGATAAAACTATATCAAACTTGTGATTTAGGCTTCTATTTCTGTGTCTAGAATAATTTATGATTCTTTTATTTGGTCCAAACCCCTAAGGAACATTATTTAGTGGACCTTCCGGAAATTGAACCCGTGAACCACTGCATGGGAAAGCAGTAGTACTGACTATTAGGCTAGCAAGAGTTGACGAATGGATGTGAATTTGCTACTATCCAATTGGGAAACTGTGTAAAAATGTGTACCAATGTAAAACAAATGTTGGAAATATTCTTCCATATAAGGGGAAAATACGTACCCCGAGGTAGGGTAGTGGAGTAAAATATAATACATAATGGTTGAAGCAAGCAACAATTTCATATTGTATTGTTTAAGCAAGAAATCATGTATAGTGAATTACAATGCTCAAGATATTCAAACACTGTACCCCGGGAAGACAGTTAACTGTATACTGTTAATATACCGTGTAAATGTATACAAAATTAAACATAATTAAAATATTTTATACGTTCAATATTTCATGAAATACTGATTTTAATTTCTCTGGGTACATTTAAACCAGACTTTCCCCTTTCTACAATTAACAGGAATCAGAGGGTACGACCCCCTACGATAAATCCGTCAAAGAGTCGGTAAGGGAGGGTCCGGCAGAGCTGAGTGTTCTTAGCAATTAATTTCGGCTTTACAGGATTAAGACAAATAGGTGTGCTCTACGTTGAATATATGTTCTATGAAATGTAATTGTTCGGCTGCAACGTTCATTGATAAATTTTACACTAAATGTTGTTTTTATTTACTAGTAATTCAAATGTACATAGATTTATTTATACTATCGTTTACCTTTCTGCAAATGTTGTATGATCACTATAAGGCATTACCACTTAATTCAATTGCAAAAAAAAATACAGTCTGAAATAAAATTACTAAGTTTATTTAATATTTGTGATGAAAATCTCTAATTTGTAAATTCCTATAAAAATTTTCTCCTTCCCAGCCACCTTATGTAGCTGATTAATGGTCTGGAAATAGCTGGCAAAATCTCCAAGCCAAGCTCCACTCAATTTGCCTTTCCTTCTTAAGAAATCTTACGAAAGTATCAAATGTTTAGGAAAACTACTGAAGTGCAGTCTCCAATACTGGTAGTAGCAGGTCTGGAGGTCGGGCCTTAACTGAGCGAAGTGACCTGAGTCAAGTAGCCTGGGTGCCTGAACTGAGCGAAGCGGCGGCCCTTTTTGACTATGAACATTCACATAGCATATATGTTAGGTTAGTTAGGTTAGGTTAGGTTAGGTTAGGACTTCGCTCAGTTAAGACACGTTTTTGGGGGCTCTTCGAGGGCTTTCGCTCAATTAAGGTAATCTTCGCTCAGTTAATGGGCGACCGGTCTGGAGAGTCCCCATTAAATGGATGGAGAAAATGTAGTTATTTTTCTTGGAAGGGATAAAACATTACATACCTTTACGTGACAGGCCAATACGACCTGGAACTCAATTTTACAACAAAAGAAACCCCAAATAGCTGCCAACTGTATGTCACTAATGTCGATTTATCATTTAATTTACTATGACTATTGTAATACAATGTACTTTGTCTTACGCAATAAAAAATGTTATTATTATTATTGTTATTATCAAAGGTTTTAGATTTTTTAAATATTGAACGTATGAGAATCCGATAGACAGTCCTAACGAAGTTAGAAGGCGATGTGACAACAGCTCAAGGTTAAGAAGGTGAAATCACCATTGATGTAAATCTATATATATATGTATATATATATATCAGTTCCAGATTGGATTCAAGTATCAAACATCTAAGTTGTAGATGACGTCAGAGCTGGCCCAAAGTCTGTATCGAGAGGGAAAGAGGTTCTAACCTGATCGGTAACTAGGTGGGTGTTCTAAAGTGGCCCGGTGGCGTTTGGACGGACTTTACTTTAAACGCGTTATCAAGCGGGTTACTTCTTAGTTTAATATTAACAAGTGATGGTTGTGTGAGGGACCTCTAGGCTGTATTCATTCTGTATATCCAGGATGTATGTAAGACGTTTGTTTCTAACATTAAGATAAATATGTATTCGATTCTTAATCTCAATCTCTCTTACAATAGTCAGTGCTAATTTAGAATGATCATAAAATAAAAAGTACGTCAGCAGCGTAGTTGGTTAAAGCTCTGCTTCAAAACCTTAAGGTATGTTCCGTTTGGTTCCGATTTGAATCAAATTAAACGTTTTAAAGTTATCAGCTGATAATCATCGGCTGTTAATTTTTTATTATGTTATTAACAGTTGGCCTTGGTTTGAAGCAGATACATTTACTCATAAATACTCATTATATTCATTATAAATTTATATCTTGACGATCGGCGTTCAAAAAAAAAAATATACATATATATATATATATATAATATATATAAGCTAATTAAAACTTATTAGATCAAGTTACAATGTGTCATTGCATTCAGTTACTAAATTAAACACGGTAGAGTAGAGTTTAAACTGAGTTTAATGGTAGATAATTAAGAGGTGAAAGAGTACAGTAAGTTAATGTTATATTTATTTTGTTTTCAAGGTTAGATGTTAACTTCTATGGAGGGTCAACTAGGCACTACTGGAGTTACTGGAGCGTCGCCCTGGGAGACAGGCTGTTCTACACAACGTTTATAATAGTGGAGCACTTCATTTTTTCGTCAGAGTGCTACATTGCATTTTTCAACCAAGAAAGATAGGTTGTTAAAAACTTGGAGTTGAAGCTTTGTTATTATTAAATAAAAACTTACATTCCGTAGTAATTAATTGTAATAATATCTTTTAAATAGTTAGTCATTTAAGAAACATGTCTGTCCAGTGTTTAAACACATGGTCTACGTTAAGAATTGTAGTTTCCTTTCATAACATTAGATTAATCCGAAAATTGAATAACTTCAAAAACTCGCATTGTAATTAACTTTTTTTTAATTACAATACCTGTGAGTGGGGACGTGTATGTTGTATTCATACTGGGACTAACACTAAAATTCATTCTCCAGTTTTTCTGCCACCATATATTGAAATATAAAGATAATTTACTCTGACCTTTCTTAACATCGTAATACAAGGGATGATACAAAATCAAAATTCTTGGAGTTAATTTGTAAAAAATATTAAACATTTTTTTTAATTTACCTAAATAGTGCCATCAAATTACATGAATATTTAATTTTTTGTATAGCGAATGTATTAATGGGAATTTTTCTTAATTTGAATCATCTACAACACAGTTTTAGATCTTACACATATTGCAGTTTATGCTATAGTTTCACCATAGTTCGTGCTGTAGTTTCATCATGGTTCGTACTGTTGTTTCGTCATAGTTCGTGCTGTAGTTTCATCATGGTTCGTACTGTAGTTTCGTCATAGTTCGTGCTGTAGTTTCATCATGGCTCGTACTGTAGTTTCGTCATAGTTCGTGCTGTAGTTTCATCATGGCTCGTACTGTAGTTTCGTCATAGCTCGTGCTGTAGTTTCGTCATAGTTCGTGCTGTAGTTTCATCATAGTTCGTGCTGTAGTTTCATCATAGTTCATGCTGTAGTTTCGTCATAGTTCGTGCTGTAGTTTCACCATAGTTCGTGCTGTAGTTTCATCATAGTTCGTGCTGTAGTTTCATCATAGTTCGTGCTGTAGTTTCATCATAGTTCGTGCTGTAGTTTCGTCATAGTTCGTGCTGTAGTTTCATCATAGTTCGTGCTGTAGTTTCATCATAGTTCGTGCTGTAGTTTCGTCATAGCTCGTGCTGTAGTTTCGTCATAGTTCGTGCTGTAGTTTCACCATAGTTCGTGCTGTAGTTTCATCATAGTTCGTGCTGTAGTTTCATCATAGTTCGTGCTGTAGTTTCATCATAGTTCGTGCTGTAGTTTAGTTTCACCATAGTTCGTGCTGTAGTTTCATCATAGTTCGTGCTGTAGTTTCATCATAGTTCGTGCTGTAGTTTCATCATAGTTCGTGCTGTAGTTTCGTCATAGTTCGTGCTATAGTTTCACCATAGTTCGTGCTGTAGTTTCATCATAGTTCGTGCTGTAGTTTCATCATAGTTCGTGATGTAGTTTCACCAGGAGGGGATTTAATTTTCACTGAAGTCTTCTAAAAAGTTATTTTTTGAATTTTGAATATAATTCTGCATCAATTACAGAAACCTGTTTCTTCATCAGTTTCAATGACATCAAATATCTAATTTTCCTTTTTAGGGTAGCTGGCATTTAAAGCCGTACGATCTATAAACAATGATATTGCATCTTCTAACTGAATCACTACTTTCATGAATATATCTGAAATATAATTCTTAAGTAAATTGTTTTTTTTTAATTTTAATATATTGTCAGTTTATATCTTCCTTTTTTTTGTCTAAGTGGCATTTTTAACGTGATATTCAAACGTTGTTGCGGGACAACGGTCCAAACTCCCGGGATTTGAACCAGTGACTGTCTGTCTGCATATTCTAGTGCTAACTCCTAGACAAATTGCCTTCAACATATTATGGTAATAAATTAGAATACTATTACGATTTATCGAATCATAATATCATAACAATATTCAAACAATATTCATTATAATATTCGAATTATTATTCTGAAATAAAAGTGATTTTGCTACACTAATCTAATTTCCACAGTAAAACAAAAGACTTATCATTTGTTCAAAGATAATCAAAGCAAAGCTTGAGTAGTTCCTGGAGCTAACTGGGCTGCAAGTTTAAATTGTTGTTTCCCAAGTTCCTGGCCAGTTCAACCCCAAGTTTACATGTAGAAGTAGTGTAAG
The DNA here is from genome assembly GCA_035578905.1 of Stictocephala bisonia. NCBI lineage: Eukaryota > Metazoa > Arthropoda > Insecta > Hemiptera > Membracidae > Stictocephala > Stictocephala bisonia. The sequence continues at coordinate 1,275,406 of JAQJVL010000045.1, read as the reverse complement.
TATCATATCTATTAATAATATAATTCGTGCTATTAAGTATTGTACATTGTTGTATGACATATTGTTATCAGTGTTATTATTGAATTAAACTAAGGCTTTACGAAAAAAAAATTGAAAAGCAGTGAGTTTGAAAATACAAAAAAAGGATTAAATTTATATTCTACTAAAAGATACACTTTTCGTCACAGGTTTTTATTTATTATTAGTGTGGTCTCATCTAACATAATAATTTTAAAAAAACCATGAACGAGTGAAGTACTGACCTTTAGTTGAGTTAAGAATTCGAACCTTGGACCTTCACATGCTTAGCCACTGATTCGCCTATCTGACTAATTATTACTTTACTTTTTATCAACTATATTAAGGACAGTGATAAGCATTATTGGCGTAGTGTTGTAACCCAACTACTTGGGGAAAACGTACTGTGGATATTGTAGGCAATATGTTCTACACTCGGTCCTCTCTCTCAATACTGACATAGCGTCTGCTCAGTGATTGCTATCGACGTTGACATTACTAGATGTCTGGGGTGTCCATGTTGGGGGGTAGTCAGGGTCTTGATATTGTGTAGGGAAGATAAATAGGTATCAGGCTTGCTGGTTAACAGAAAATCAGACCTACGTGGTTCGTATACCCCCTAAAGCTGTAGGTTCCATGGTTATCCTGGCTATTAGGATATTAAAAAATGGATCTTTCTAAGGTATAGTTGACCTTAGTTAGTAACAACGAGTACACTAGTTCATTTACACTTATCGCTCTTAGTCGCCATTTATATGCGCACTCATCTCTACAATCGGCGTTTTAACAATGAATAATACACAAGTGTAATTGGTAATATCAAAATATATTTAAGTATTACTATTTAATTTATCTAAAAAGTCCATATAATTGTATTTAAACAATAAATTGTTGTACTTATTGTACAATATTCATACAAAGTTTTTGGATTATGAGTGCTTACAGTGAATATACTCCGATGTAAGACATTACAGATATAAGAGTGTGAACCCTTTCTGGGTCAGAATCTATAAGAGGATCAATGGAAATGACGCGATTTCCACACTCTTTTCGACCCCATTCATTTTTATTAACTTAGAACCCATAGTCCCTTTTTCGAGATTCGGAATACTGAACACATTGGAAGAGAATTAGGGCCTACATATGAGCTATTTATTTCAATATTATATGTTTTATAAATATTTAATTTAACGTTAAAATACAAGGAAATACTAAACCATTTGTAAACGAATAATAATAAAACACGTTCCTTACGCGTAATTTATCTTGTATAACACTTCATTCTGTTGAGACGTTTGTTAATATTCATGCCTTGACAAAAATAGTCTTTTAAAATTCTACAGTAAAGAACAATTCAAGTTTACACGATATAAAATGACGTTTCTTTATAAAAAATAATAAACTACTATTAGTGAAATAATTTTTACAATTAAATAAATACTATAAATAAATGTTTACCTAAAAGGGATTAAAAATTACAAAATTAAATAGAGCATCAAGCTGGTAAATTTAAATCAATTAAACGAATAATAAAGCCTTATTAAAAATATACATACAGACATTTAGCACCCTCATACGTCAAGCTTGGGTATGAATCCAGCCCGGGTACAAGAGGTACTGCACAGACTCAAGAGCTTATTGCTACCATATATATATATATATATATATATATATATATATATATATATATATATATATAAAATGGTCCTTTTTATCGTCGTTCGGAGAAATTATAGATAAATCCATATGCAATCCGCAAAGCTGTGATTGTACTAAACGGCTTATATGAGTATTTTTTCTAGCAATCTGTAGAGAGGGTTGTTGAAAAGTAAGGGACGAGACAGGAACAAATGAATTAAAATTGTGTTAGTAAATAAGTTATTTTTACACTTCATAAAAGAACCAATAGCTTCCCGTACTGGACATGTCGGTAAAATACAATAACATCACTGAAGAAGGGACGTAATACAATAGGTGAAACGCTGGATGATTCTAGTTTACATATTGTAGTATACACCATTAACACTGTCGATACTGGAAGGTTAAAGGTTAGTATTATTCGAAATTGTTTTTTTAAACAAATTCATTATGCAGTTCACACGGGCCTGCACGACTATGCGTCAACTATTCACACAGGCCTGCACGACTATGCGTCAACTATTCACACAGGCCTGCACGACTATGCGTCAACTATTCACACAGGCCTGCACGACTATGCGTCAACTATTCACACAGGCCTGCACGACTATGCGTCAACTATTCACACAGGCCTGCACGACTATGCGTCAACTATTCACACAGGCCTGCACGACTATGCGTCAACTATTCAACGAGTGAAAACCTGAACGTTACCTAAGTTAGTTGGGAATTCGAACCCTGGACCTTGCCCTTCTTAGTCCGAAGCCTTAAAATCTGGCTACAGTCTTAAAAAAAAACTGTTCAAATAAATAATACATGCAGAATATTATAGTAAAGTAACAATAAAATAAACAAGGTATATCTCAAAAGGTTAACAATTTGTTAATACAAAAAAATAAATGCATACTAAATTGGTTTGAAGCTTTCTAAATACCAATTTAAGTGTGCTTTTAAATACTTTTATGGTGGACATTTATTTTTAAAATGATTAAACGATATACAATTAAGAACGATTGTTTTACATAATTTAATTAAAAATGTATCTGATGTAAAATCAATAAAAATACGTTTACTTATTTCCTTTTTGGTTTACTTTTCAAGCAAAATAAATTCCACAATGAAGTCCTAAACATAAAATAAAAAAACCAGTGTAATATTATGTTAAGAATGAAATCATCAGTTCAACCCCTCCCCCATCCTCACATTATATCCCTCCCCTAAACAACCCTTCAGCAAACTGGAATGGTTCCTTCACAGCATTAATCTTCCGAAAACCACTTTGACACACTGCCTCCCTTATAGCATCCATATTTAGAACTTCTAGATATATTTGTTACAAGTGCATATATGATTATGACGATTCATTTAAATTAAAGATTGTTAAACTGTACTATTTAAAATATTTTAAAGGACAATACTTTTTATGAAACTAAGCCACAGCTATTTGGGGAGAACATTGGATGTCAGGAAACACTCTAAAGAAATGATATGGGTTAGGTTATCTGATATCGACATGACATTCACAATCAGCAGTTTAAACACAGCTCTTTATGTGCATGATTTACTCATGGCTTTTGAGTTGTGTATCGAAAGCTGTACTTTGGTAGTTAGGCTTGTTTGATACAGTTTTCTTATAAATTTTATGTTCTGTTTTAAGTAGATTTTTGTGATGTGACCTAAAGTGAGAATAGATAATAAACAAGTTCTTGTGATTGATAATAAATCTTCAACAACTTTAGACCTATTTACACCTATACTCTAAAGGTTATAGTCTAGGTGTAGAATGTCTAGCAGTAACTGGTTATATAATACCTACTTGTGTTTGTAGCTAGATATTATAGTTAGGCATGTGGTAACTAAAGTACTGAATGTTCATGTAGTAGCAGACTTGTTAATAAACCTCGTTACATGCCGGAACTGTTCCCAACTCACAAACTAGTTACGTAGTCAGACCATCTAGCAGTAACTGGTTACATAATACCTACTTGTGATTGTAGCTAAGTGGTATAGTTAGACATGGGACAACTGAAGTACTGAATGTTCATGTAGTTGCAGACTTGTTAATAAACCTCGTTACCTGCCGGAACTGTTCCCAACTCACAAACTAGTTACGTAGTCAGTCTATCTAGCAGTAACTGGTTACATATTACCTACTTGTGATTGTAGCTAAGTGGTATAGTTAGATATGGGACAACTGAAGTACTGAATGTTCATGTAGTTGCAGACTTGTTAATAAACCTCGTTACCTGCCGGAACTGTTCCCAACTCACAAACTAGTTACGTAGTCAGTATATCTAGCAGTAACTGGTTACATCATACCTACTTGTGATTGTAGCTAAGTGGTATAGTTAGATATGGGACAACTGAAGTACTGAATGTTCATGTAGTTGCAGACTTGTTAATAAACCTCGTTACCTGCCGGAACTGTTCCCAACTCACAAACTAGTTACGTAGTCAGTATATCTAGCAGTAACTGGTTACATAATACCTACTTGTGATTGTAGCTAAGTGGTATAGTTAGATATGGGACAACTGAAGTACTGAATGTTCATGTAGTGATTGTAGCTAAGTGGTATAGTTAGACATGTGATAACTGAAGTACTGAATGTTCATGTAGTTGTAGACTTGTTAATAAACCTCGTTACCTGCCGGAACTGTTCCCAACTCACAAACTAGTTACGTAGTCAGTCCATCTAGCAGTAACTGGTTACATAATACCTACTTGTGATTGTAGCTAAGTGGTATAGTTAGATATGGGACAACTGAAGTACTGAATGTTCATGTAGTTGCAGACTTGTTAATACACCTTGTTACCTGCCGGATCTGTTCCCAACTTACAAACTAGTTTCGTAGTCAGTATATCTAGCAGTAACTGGTTACATAATACCTACTTGTGTTCGTAGCTAAGTGGTATAGTTAGATATGGGACAACTGAAGTACTGAATGTTCATGTAGTTGCAGACTTGTTAATACACCTTGTTACCTGCCGGATCTGTTCCCAACTTACAAACTAGTTTCGTAGTCAGTATATCTAGCAGTAACTGGTTACATACTATGTCATGTAGTTGCAGACTTGTTAATAAACCTCGTTACCTGCCGGAACTGTTCCCACCTCACAAACTAGTTACGTAGTCAGTATATCTAGCAGTAACTGGTTACATACTATGTGTTTGTAGCTAGATAGTATAGTTAGGCATGGGATAACTAAAGTACTGCACCTTCATGTAGTTGCAGACTTGTTAATAAACTTCGTTACCTGCCAGAACTGTTCTCAACTCACAAACTAGTTACGTAGTCAGATACGTTACAATGCCAATAGGTTCTTGTGGATTGACTTCTTACAAAAACATCAGTTCATTGCAGAATGTAAACCTCGAGAAAATGGAAGGTCACGTTACAAACCTCACCTTCCATTTATCATTAATAAAATTAGAGGTAAAAAAACTATTCATGCGGGTTTATTCTTTCTTTTTCCACATTGGTAGTCGAAACCTCTTTCTTGATTGACATATGATCTTTGCAACATTAAATACTTTACACAAATGGGACTTTCAATGTCAATTGTGTAATGATTGCTTCAAAGAGAAGTGATATGGTGACTTTTGTAAAGTAAAATTATCATACCAAAAGTTCTCCGTAAGTCAAATGTTTTTATTATTGTTTCAAAGAGAAATATATCAATGAGTTTATCAAAGAGAAACATACTAACGATATTTTACAAGTTTTTTACGTTTTTTTATATACCTAGTTTTTTACGGAATTCTAATGGAGAAGTTATAGTTTCTCCTTCTTCTTGTTTCCGTTTTGCTGCTTGGATACAGTTTTTACTAATGTAAACACTTCGGCACTTTTCATGCACTTTAACAGAGGTTACTGATTTTAAATAATCAATTTTCCGTCGTTTCGTTCGACACTTGCAGTTCGTAGAGATTTCATACCGCGCACTACTTCAATAAGCGATTCACCTCCCGAATCTGACTTATTACATAGAAAACACAAATCAGCCATAGTTCTTGAATTTGTACGTCCGTAGTTACCAAGATACGATTCAAACTGAAACAAAGATAAGTCGGTCGTAACTATACAATATAATTGAACATATGGGCCCGTATAATTCTCAGGTATAATTTTTGACGTAGTGGAAGGATTTTAAAATTTACAGATTTTAAAGAACATGCACCTAATTATTTTGTATTTAAAATGTCATTAGTGTAAATGATAATATAATTATATTATGATTAAAGTTTTTCCCTTAGTTATTTTAGGAAATAGTTATCAGTATTATTGAATAGATATAGATTTAGTGCATGAAGAAAATTATAAAATATAATATAATAGTTAATAAAAATTGATAAATATTTATAATCATTGATTTATTGATAGTTCATCAACTATATATGGCGCGTTTTCGACCGGTATTACGGCACCGGTTGACCTGTGACTGCGCGCTCTCCGCCCTCTTTCTCGAAAACGGTTCACCGTATAAAAAATTGTTTAAAACAAATTTTGTAGAGAATTCAGTATTCTACACTATTGATAGTTAATACAAATAGCAAAAAACAATAGGAAATGAGATATTTACAAAAAAAAGCGCAAAACCCCGATTTTTGTGACCTTTGACCTTGAAATTTAAAAGTTGCGTACACTCTAACCATATGTAGGTTTTGTGACAACTTTTAGGGTGTCAATACAAGTATTTACAGACTTACAGCTGGGTATCTTGAATTCTGAGGTGAACTTACTATAATGACTGGAATAGTATTTTAAAAGTACTTTTGAAAAACTAGACCGAACGTTTATACATATAACATCTACAGGAATAGTGCTGGCTGTATTTTTATGTTCACAACAACGGGCTCAGCTGTGTGTTGCTTGTTTATGTTTCTTTGTTTGTTTATTATGCTAAGTGTATAGGCCAAAAGGAGAAGGTTTTTACTGTTATTTAGAATTTTTTAGTTTCTCCTCCTTTATTAATGGAATACAATTTTAAATATAGAATTTATTTTGTTAACAATTGAAATGTTTTAAATAATTTTTTACGTATTAAAAGGGGACTTTAAATACCAATAGTGGTAAACATTTTTTATCGTTATCATCTAGGTGTCCTACCTCAACCGTGAAATTGTAAGAACGAAACTAGTCCGAACGGAGATCTCATATATTATAAGCTATTCAATTCACTAACGTTTATATTTGTAAGCGTATTATCAGTTAGGTTATTGACCTATATTATCTCCAACTACTTATCAGTCAGTATCACAGATGGTCTTACAACGATGTTTGGCCACATTCCACTCATATTACTCTTAGAATATGGCAGTTAGTTACACATCGCTCTACTTGACATCAAGGTTCAAATTGTATTTTCAAGGTAAGTCACAATGCAACGTAAATATAAAAGAAAACTTATTTTACACTTGGACATCACCATAAAAAACGTTTCTTTATTATTATGTGATTCTTTTGTACCTGTAACATTGTTGTACCTTACATTGTACTTGGTTAAAGCAATATTAAGAAAAATCAATGTCGTATTTAAACTCTTCCCTAATTTATGTGCATTTTAAATAATTGAAAAGTTTTGCTCAATTTGATCGATTTTTACCTCTGGTATGGATTACCTGTTGTATTCTCAGATTATTCTTAGATTCAAGACGCCAACACGACTTTGTTCGTATTTTAAGGCAAATGTGAATGATTATATGAGTGTAGATAGTTTTTGTAGTCTACTTCGACTTGTGTTCAGAAAGGGCCATTTATTAATAGCCCAATAGGCAGGCCCCTAAGGGACCTACAGCTTTTCGTGTGTAATGGTCAGATTTTCACCTGATTGACAAGCCTGATCCTCAATTTACTTCCCCACTCAACATCTACATATTCTGATTAGGTATTTATTTTTATTTATTCATTCGTTTGACACATCAATTGAACTATTTTATAAATAATATGATTATCTTGATAAAATATTATCAGTCATATTTGACAATGAACTTTACTAAGTTTTATTTGTAATGCAAACTAAGAAAAATGTTTAACACGACATAATTAACTAAATGGTGTGGTGTTATTAAGTTGCGACAAGGGAGTTCTCAAAGTAAACTTCTCACTACTGAACTTTGGTTGGCAACATTAGTTTTCTGAAAAAATTAGTCAGGGATTTACTCGAATGGGTTTTTGTAAATGGAGTTAGAATCCAATATTATTCTCTTAAAATAGAATAAACTCATCTAGAGTTCATTATGTTCAATCTATTTTAACCAAGCGAAATTTGGTTGTTCTTTTTTTTCTTCTTTGAAAACCTAAGTTATTGGTTCTAGTTGTAAAAATAAAAACATACTATACTATGCCATTTTTCTACTTTTGTGCTTTCGAGCCTTTTACATGTGGTATATTACTAGGTGAGTACAGTTTGAAGAGTAATTGAACAACCAAAATACTGTAAAATACCCGTCTACTAATATGTTGCTTATGACCACTATGCGTGTACGAGTGGGTGGGTTGGTCAATACTACTGTACTTGTATGGGTAGGTGGGTCAATACCATTGTAAGTGTATAATGAACTTCATTGTACGTGTAGGTGGGTAGGGTAGAGATTTCGTAATCTTGCATTAATGACCGTTATCACCAAGTCATTGATTACCAATGTCACAACACCCCACAAATTGTACTTGTGTAGGTGAGTGGGAGGACCTGGTGTACCGTACGTGTTTGGGTGTACGGTCAATACCAGTGTATGAGTATGGGGAAAGATGGATTGCTATATACATCACTAATAAAGTAACCACATCATACCGTATTTTACCGTATTTTACAGTTTTTAAAACTTCGCATCCTTAAAGCTGAGGAATTCAATATTAGCATTAAACATAAAATGCTACAACAAGACTACATTCGGAAAAAGGAAATACTACTTTTCTTTTTTTTTTGTAACTTCGTTCACCAGATCACTTGGGCCTGCAGGCGTATGTTAGAACATAATTGAACGAGTCAATTACCGACCGTTAGCTAAGTTGGAGGTTCGAACTTTCTACCTAACCCTACAAAGCATTAGCCACTGAACCACCACACTGGCAATTCCTATTAACTTCTACCTTTATGATGTTAATGTCCTGAAGTTTCAGATCATGGGACAAGTACAACACTCACCAGGCTATCCAGGAGGGAACCAGCTTGTAGACATATACCCTGGATACGACGAGAATAAGCTGATAACTCGAGAAAAGTGGGGAGCTGCTCCTCCAGACCGTGACTGTAAACCCCTGAACCACCCCATAAGCAAGGTCCGCTACGGCTTCACAGGCTCCCGGATGTGTTACAGTGTAGAGGATTGTAGCAGGCTGGTGAGGGAAATCCAGCAGATACACTTTGACTTAGGGTGTCCAGATATAATGCACAAGTAAGTATTTGTTTGGGATGATAGATAGATCTTGGGGAGAGAGAGAGACGAGAAAGAGAGAGAGAGAGAGAGAGGGAGAAAAGAAGATAGGGAGGGAGGGAGGAAGAGAGAGAGAGGGAGAGAGGGAGAGAGAGAGAGAGAGAGAGAGAGAGAGAGAGAGAGAGAGAGAGAGAGAGAGAGAGAGAGAGAGAGAGAGAGAGAGAGAGAGAGAGAGAGAGAGAGAGAGAGAGAGAGAGAGAGAGAGAGAGAGAGAGAGAGAGAGAGAGAGAGAGTTGAATTTTACTATCTTGAGTTCCTTTTTTACTAAATTCTCATAGTTTTTTATTAGCATAATACGTGTTGGTATATATACAGTACAAGTAAACGACTATAACAGCTAATAGGGATTAACCAATAGCAGCCACTGTGATACTGTAAAATCTCATATAGTGCGAGTAGATCGACCTTTAAACTTGAATTGTAAATCGAACATTATTTCATGAAAGTAAGTTGTTAACACCATTTTTATCTATTTCAAGACTGACTTCTTATGATAACACTCAGTCAAATGCTGTGTTATTTGATAACTCTGTTGGAATCATATTATAATTCACAGATAATTTTATTAGTTACACATATATCACCAGCTTAAAAGTTCTCTTTTATATTTTACCGTAGTTTTATGACATTAAAAAAATCTGTAAACGATCTTTTTTTTATTGAAAACAAACTTTTAAACCCCAAAACATCCTGACATCCTGTAGATTACGGTGTTAAATATAATATCATGTAAAAAATATATTTAAAAAAAATCATATCAGGGATCAGTAGATTCTTTGCTACAGTTCAGCTTAAATTAAAGGGCATGAAGAATACTTTACTTTAATTTTAGAAACATCTAAAAACTTTTTCTCCTAAAACCAACAGGAAAAGTTAAGGTCTTAGATAAATTATAAATAATATAGTATTGAGAAAAATACTAGGACAAAGCTAGTAATTTTAGAAATATATTTGAGCTTGATCTGAAAAATACACATTATTTTTTTAATTTTGTTATTTCGGAAGAGATGTGAACATTTAACTATCATAAACGACAAGTACATCAGAATTTAATTTATGTTTAATACAGAAAAAGCATTTAAAAAAGTTATTGGGTTGATAAAAGATTTACAGATTTAAGATTAGATCAAATTATATTTTTAAACCTCCAGAAGTTTAAAAAAAGTGTAATTTGAAAATGTGGGGTTTAAATATAACATTTTAAATATCTAAATGTTAACCAATTATAACTTTTTAAGATATAGAGTAACGGTCGAAAAAGCAGTTTTGTATATATTGCATTTCTTGCAGCTTCCTGGTGGGTTCAGACGGGAAAATGTACGAGGAGAGAGGATGGTTCAAAGAGAGCTGCATCCCTCAGTGAGATCATGAACTCAAGGGTCGTACGCTAGATGTCTACAATCTAGGGTAACGGTAGAACAAACAGTGTTGTAAATATGACATTTCTTTCAGCTTCCTGGTGGGTTCAGACGGGAACATCTACGAGGGGAGAGGGTGGTTTAAGGAGAGCTGCATTCCTCAGGGAGATCATGAACTCAAGGGTCGTACGCTAGATGTCTACGATCGAGGGTAACGGTAGAACAAACAGTGTTGTATATATGACATTTCTTTCAGCTTCCTGGTGGGTTCAGACGGGAACATATACGAGGGGAGAGGGTGGTTTAAGGAGAGCTGCATTCCTCAGGGAGATCATGAACTCAAGGGTCGTACGCTAGATGTCGCTCTCATCGGACCTTTTCATAGTAAGTTGAACTAAATAAATCTGATATTTTGTATTTAAACTTGAATATTTGTATTAACTAATTACAAAATTATACCCCACTTTGACGTCTTGCTGTTACAAAAATACTAGTTATAGGAATATAAACAACTATTAGAGGAAAAAGAGGGGTAAAATATATATTTTAATACATGTGACTTATATTTTTATTGTAAATACTTATCGAACGAATACGTGACAAATATTTAATATGCAAACGTAACAGTTATTTTACAGTTTGATTCTGCAGACGCATAATATTAATAGATTTTATATTTCGCAACAGGATTCACTAGAAATATTATAATAGCTAGAAATATGGCTCTTGGTTTTATACTCCTCAACCAAATGAAATAAATATTAATCACATATTGAATAAGAATATGTGAATAAGTCACGGATATTTAAGAAATTATGTGAACATACATTTTAAATGTGTGTGACGAGTGCAATTTTTGTTATTAAGTAAAGTCAGCTGATCCAAACAAATGGATATTTATTTAACATCAACAAACAGGGCAGTCAAGGAACATACAGTTTATCGTGGAATCCGATCCACGTTGTATTGGTCTGATCGTCAGCTGATTGATAAACCTGATACCCAGGTTCCCTTCCTTGGCCACCACCCAACAAGGACATCCCAGACTTCTCTAGTAGTGTCCACATCAATGGCAACCATTGAGCGGACGCCATGTCAGTAATTAGATGACCGGGAATAGCATATATCGTCTCAATCTCCACAGGACTTTGTTCCCAAGTAGCTGGATTACAGCACTGCACCACTAGTGCCGTAGCATATTTTATTGATAATGTATAGGCAACTAGGAAACATAGTACCTTAAAGCTGTATTGTAAATTGAGGGATAGTAAGAAATGACAAAATTATTAGTGCTCTAAAAAAGAAGTTGTAAGATATCCTTGTCTCTTTTGGCGTTGTTGTAATTTTTAGAATATAATATATAAAATATTATTTTTGTATATATAAAAAAAATATTACAAAATGTTATTTTTGTTAATAAAGCATAAATATTACAATACAGCCATTATTTAATTTCGAATTAGTTAAAGGTCTTTATAATCCAAGAGAAAATATACATAAGAGACAATTCAGGATTTTCATAGTTTTTAAATCTACAAATAAGACACTGTGTGGTAATTCATATCTGGGAGACATTTCAAACCTCCCACTGGTACGAGGTCAATCCGAGGTGATAAAATATTTGTCAGTTTTAAATTTGAATTGTATGGGATAAAGTAAATCACTTTTTACTTTCTACCGTATGCGTTAGCATAGAGAAAGTATTGTGATTGTCCGAAAAAAATGTTTACAACTTGGTTTAAAAATCCATTTTAGGGTCCCCTGAACAACAAAATGTGGATTTTTCGAAAAACTTTGTTTATGTCTGTCTGTATGTGTGTCTGTGTGTATGTGCAACTGCAACTTAACTGGAGATCAAACGGATGGATCAATTTTTATGAAATTCGGTATGTAGGTGTATTTAGCCAATATATTCAGAATATTTTTAACTTTTTTGAAATTTTATTTTTTTAATTTTTATGAGTAAGAAACATACAAAAATGGAATTTTCTCAAAAATAGCCCTAATAATTTTAATTGAATTTTCATGAAATATGTGAATTACAATTATAAATATTTTAGTAACAACCTCATGTCTCTAACTTGACCAGTTATGGTAAGAGAACAAAATTGGGAATCAAACCGGTAATTTTGAAAGTTTCGATTTTTAAGTGTTTAATATGGGGGAACGTTTGTGCCAATTATTTGGACCATTTATTTTAATTTTGTTTTGTCTTTCAGAGAGGAAAGTTCCGGAAGATATGATTAACAACGCAATAACGATACCAAACTACGGGATGAAGAAGAAATACGTATCGGACCCGTACGACGGGTGCAGATACGAAGACTTATGAGATACGTTATACTGTGTTATTGTTCTTGTCACTTATCATCACTTGTTACTTATCATCACTTGTTACTTATGATCACTTGTTACTTATGATCACTTATTACTTATGATCACTTGTTACTTATCATCACTTGTTACTTATGATCACTTGTTACTTATGATCACTTGTTACTTATCATCACTTGTTACTTATGATCACTTGTTACTTATGATCACTTGTTACTTATGATCACTTATTACTTATGATCACTTGTTACTTATGATCACTTGTTACTTATGATCACTTGTTACTTATGATCACTTGTTACTTATCATCACTTGTTACTTATCATCACTTGTTACTTATGATCACTTGTTACTTATGATCACTTATTACTTATGATCACTTGTTACTTATGATCACTTATTACTTATGATCACTTATTACTTATGATCACTTTTTACTTATGATCACTTGTTACTTATGATCACTTGTTACTTATGATCACTTGTTACTTATCATCACTTGTTACTTATGATCACTTGTTACTTATGATCACTTGTTACTTATGATCACTTGTTACTTATGATCACTTATTACTTATGATCACTTGTTACTTATGATCACTTATTACTTATGATCACTTGTTACTTATCATCACTTGTTACTTATGATCACTTACTACTTATGATCACTTGTTACTTATCATCACTTGTCACTTATCATCACTTGTTACTTATGATCACTTGTTACTTATGATCACTTGTTACTTATGATCACTTATTACTTATGATCACTTGTTACTTATGATCACTTGTTACTTATGATCACTTATTACTTATGATCACTTGTTACTTATGATCACTTGTTACTTATGATCACTTATTACTTATGATCACTTGTTACTTATCATCACTTGTTACTTATGATCACTTATTACTTATGATCACTTGTTACTTATGATCATTCTTGTTACTTATTCATCAACTTCAGCTGTGTCATCCAACACATTTCAATATTAATACTGTATATTATATCTACACTTATAACATGATGTATATATCTAAAGGCTTTTTCTTGTTGAAAACCAAAAATATTGAAAAAGGAAAAGTAAAAACTGCAGTACAAAACAAGTGTTCCTTAGAGTTGAAATATTTATTCCCAAATCACAGAACTAAGACCAGAGTTACATCCACTCAACAACCACGTCTCCAACCGAATGGAAACCAGGTAATTCCCGCTGATAAAAGCCCAATGGGTGATTCATGGTTTGACTTTCAGCTCAACCATCACATGATAAATCGTTTGGCATTTTCCACCCTATATATTTAGCGTTTAATAGTCTTCTGTGTGAAATTGTCTCTACATGGTTTACTATTCAGATTCCGATACAGCTAGTGCACATTTTAAGCCAAATATGAATGATTACTTGAGTTTAGGAGAAGTATAGATGATATATGTAGTCTTGTTACTAACTCAGCTCGACTTAGCTCAGAATGGACGATTTACTAACAGCGCAATAGCCATGGTAAAGATCGTAGATGTGGAATCTGAACTACGTAGAATTGGTTTGATTTTCAGCTAATAGACAAGCCTGACGGGCCCTAACTACCACCCAACATGGACATCTCAGACTTCTCTGGTGTTGTCCACGTTGACGGCAACCATTGAGTGAAGATATATAGAGTAAAATATACTTTCGTATACATAGTGGTTCATATTCGAAACTTTTTCTAACCTTCGAACATATCCCAAGTTGACCCTTATCTAATTTTTGGTGAATTTTCAATTGAAATCAACTGGAATGCTAGTCGAACGAGCAGATTTCTGGATGGCCTTGCTTGTTGTGTGAATCTTGCATCATAGAGAGATTTGATTTATTGTAGATAATATATTTTAAACTCCCTTAGTAGTGCTTGTTGTTTCAAATTACAGAAAGGTTGAAGAGATTCTTGGAGATGGTAGAGGAGTTGCAATAAAAAAAAAAAAAAAAAAACACTAATTTTATTCTAGTTTTCATATTTTACCATGTTATTATTTAACTGAATATCGGCATCTCGTACATGTGTGTAATGTTTTTATTAGTAGTAGAGTAAACCGATAATGATGAGTTAATTTAAAAGAGAAATTGTATTATTTCTAATAAAACACATTTTTAACACTAATATAAAACTGTCTCAAACACATATTTGTTAAATAATAGTAGCCACAGTTAATTCTCAAGCAGTGAAATTTTCCTCAATGAGGAGGAACCTGATGTTTTCCTTGCTTCGGAATTTGGTTTGAATGCAGAGAAAGCTGAGCATTTCATTTTACATGGCTATGAATTAGTTAATTTAAGATGTAGGCCACTCATGCCAAAAGGTGGAGTTGGTATATTTGTTAGATCTCTTAGAAAACCTTCAATGAAAGCCATTACTCCACTTTCTATCGGGGTCAAGCTCTCTTTAGACCGGGTCTTCGAGGCATCGGAGATATCTTTTTCAGCTAATAATAAAACAATCAGTGTATCAGCCGTTTATAGAAGCCCAGATGGGGATTTAGATTCTTTTTTTGAAATTTTTGAGGATTACATTTGCAAGTTAACTAAAATTTCTGACCAGGTTATAATAGGTGGGGACTTCAACATTCCCCTCCACACGAACGAGCCCTCAGCTTTTCAATTTGAATTACTCCTTGACTCTTTTGGCATTTCAATTTCTATTAAAGAACCTACAAGAATTAGTGAAACAGTTGAAAGTTGCATTGATAATATTTTAATCTCATTTAACTACACTCAATCATACGCTCTAGAACCTTTTATTTCCGATCACACTGCACAACTTCTAATTTTTCAAAATTACTTGGAAGTCGAAAATAACAAAAAAATATGGACACCACTTATCTCGTTGTGTGAATGAACAAAATCTTGTGGAACTTAAAACAAGGCTAAGGCTCGAGCGGTGGAGGGATGTGTATGAGGTCCCTGATACTCAAACTAAATGCAAGTCCCTTATGGACACCTTAGGCTATATTTTTGAGATATCATGTCCTTTAACTAAACCAAAAGTCTCTAACAAATCCAAAAGATTACCCTGGGTTCCTTATAACATCAGTGTTTTAAAAGAATCACTTTATAATAGTTACTTAAAATGGAAATTAACTAAATTAGATACTGACAAAATAAGTTACATCAAACTCAAGAAGCAATATCGCAACTTGATAAAAAAAAAAAAAAAATCCAAAGCTGATCATGTTAAAGATAGGTTAATAAATTCTGACAACAAACCATTGGAGGCGTGGAAAGTAATAAATAAAGCTAGGGGGGCAAACATAAAACCCAAGGAGAAAATCATCCTTCTTAACGAAGGTTTTTCAGTTGCAGATCCAATCCGAATAAGTAATATCATGAACAGTTATTTTGCTAATATATCAGCAAACATTCATTCTAACACCCACACTAAGGAATTTTCCGGCTTTCCCAAGCCCCACAATCATTCCTTTTCTGAATTTAAACTCTGCTCACCGGATGATGTTTATAACATCATCATGAAAATGATAGGTAAAACCTCTTGTGGAACTGACGGTATATCTATGAAAACCATCAAGTTCTGTAGTAGGGAACTTGCAGCACCTATCTCACATGCAATAAATAGCTCTTTAGAATCAGGTGTTTTCCGGATATTTTTAAAACTTCAATTATCAAACCTATTTTCAAGAAAGTGACAAACAGAATGTTAACAACTATCGTCCAATCTCTCTCCTACCGTCAATTTCTAAAATCTTTGAGAGGGTGGTGTCTGATCAGCTTACACTATATCTTGAACAAAATGCACTATTTTTCAGACACCAGTTTGGTTTTAGAAAGGGTAAATCCACCAAAACTGCTCTAATAAAATTTATCACGGATTGTCTCGACTCTATGGATCGTGGGGGTGGCGCGATCGGATGCTTCGAGGATCTCTCGAAGGCCTTCGATTGCGTTGTCCCCGGGATTTTGGTCGAGAAAATCTCTGCACTTGGAATAACACATACACCTTTAAATTGGCTCATTTCTTACATATCTGACAGAAAACAAATCACCAAAATTACACATGCTACAAACACTGGCACAATTCACAAAGTACATTCAGACCAATGAAACTCAATCAGTGGGGTTCCCCAAGGCTCGATTCTTGGACCTCTTCTTTTCCTGCTCTACATAAATGACATAAATCACTTTCTTCCTTCAAATGACTTAATAGTGTATGCTGATGACACCACCCTACTCACTAAATCAAACAATTTGGAACAATTGGAAATTGAATCCTACATTGGGATCAATCTTCTGACAGAATATTTTGCAGACCTCAAACTTTCTTTACATCCCAGCAAAACCAACTTTCTTCATTTTCAAACTAAGCAACGACAAAATTCAAAATTTTCAAAAACACCAACTCTTTTAATTGGCGACTCCCAATTGGCAGAACTCGACAACATAAAATTCTTGGGAGTGAGGTTGGATGGTTCTCTTGACTGGTCAGAGAATACAAAATGCCTTTGTAGCAAATTGTCTATGGGCCTTTTTGTCTTAAGCAATATTTCTCTTGTGGGAGATATCGATTTATCTAAATACTAGTTTAGATATACTACCATAGTCTTTTTGAATCACATGTTAATTACTCCATAATATTATGGGGTAATTCTTCCTCCAGGAACTTAGACTTAGTTTTTAGATTACAGAAAAGGGCTGTTAGACTTATGAGCGGGCTGCGACCCAGAGATAGTTGTATAGATGCATTCATAAAATTAGGTATTCTGACTATTCCATCATTGTACATTTATGAAGTCTTAGTTTACGCCAAATCCACAAACCATACTAACTACCCACCCACTCTTAGTTATAATACACGTAATAGAAATAACCTAACTTCTGTACAACACAACCTTAGAATTAGTGAATGCATGCCAAACTTTGTTGGACCTAATTTCTTTTCTAAATTACCTTCTGAACTAAAGACAATAGAGAAACTTAGTACTTTCAAACTAAAATAAAAAAAATACCTAATCAGCAAAAGTTTCTATAGTATTACAGAATTTCTGGAATCTTAGCCCTCCCTAGCCTAGCCTATCTTAACCTTTTTCCACTTCATCTCTTCGATGAAAGTGCTGACGGATCCCATGCCAACACTGGTCTACGGGACGACGCGGGATGTATGTATGTATGTAGTGAATAATATGGAATAGTTTTTATCAAACTAATATTACTGTTCATTCACTGATATATTTCAAGTGTTATAAATAAATATTTCGTTCTATGTACTCTGAGAGCAGAGAAAATATAAAAGAGTGAATAAAGTATTTAGTTTTAAGATGCAATGACTTGCCCGTAAGTGTCCAACACCACGTAGTGAATTATGCAAAAATATATGTTACTCTCTTTAATCTCCACCTTTATCTTTCTAACCCAATTAATACTGTCTATACTTTAAGATACGCTAAGTGTATTCATTATCTATAATGAATAGAACACAGCTACGACAAGACCCTTGTTCGTCGACCGTTTTTAAAATACTTCAACTCTCTTTTATACCTAGACTGAGGTATCAATGACTTCCCCCAAAAACGATTCGGAAGACGATGAAAGTTTGGAGCCACCCGAGTTATTTCACGTCCTGGTACCTCGAGAAGAGTGGGGTGCTCTTCCCCCTAAAGGACCCCAAACCCTCATCAACATACCTGCCCGCAACGTCCGCTACACGATGACGGAGACGGAGAACTGCTACACGACCGAGAGGTGTGCGAAGGCCATGAGGGAGCTCCAGAAGGATCATATGGATAAGGGTTGCTCGGATATTATGTACAAGTGAGTCCTTCAGATTTTATATATTATAATTATACAAGTCTTAGGTCCTTCAATGCATGTCCTCACCAGTTGCCTTGACCGGAGGGTTCTGACTTATCACAAGATAATGGAGTCAAGCAATATCGAGCGTGGCTGTCCTTTGGATGGGTGACCATATTAACGACCCCGTCTTTGCACGCAGCCCACTGTCCCGGGGTCACTGGTGGTGGTTCGGAAGTCACCTTTAACTCGTTAGTCTCCAGGTTGAGTGTTAGATAGGGCTTCTTAACTCTAACTTCATCTGGCAAAACAAGAAATTCTTTAACTTCAATGCATTTGTTGATGCACATATTTAATTGTAATTCACATATTTCATGAAAATTCAATTAAAATGGTTAGGGCTATTTTTGAGAAAATTCCATTTTTTGTATGTTTTTTACCCATAAAAATAAAATAAAATTTCAAAAAAGTGAAAAAATATGCGTGTTGATACGTTATGAATTAAAAAAAATATAACATATATTACTTAAAATTAAAGCTTTCGGTAACGACTACGTCAAGGTGCTATTTACAATATTTACATCACAAACGTTTCGCCCATGCTGTGATGTGGCATCCTCAGTGGTATATCTGAGACTACGAAATAAGATATATAAAACATAGTGTGTATATAGAATTTCAGTAACCTCACTAATTTTAAAATTCTGGACTTTAGATTACCCTCTACAATTTCGTAAATGTTCTAATTATTTTAAAGAAAATCATTTTGATTTTTCCAGTCACTTTAAGATGAAAGAAATGTTTATTTGTTTCACGTTTTTACTTTCTCCCATATGAGTTAGCATAGAGAAAGTATTGTGATCGTCCAAACAAAAATTTTTAAAAGTTAGTCTAAAAATCTAACCCAAAACGTGTTTTTTAATTTTGGATGTCTGTCCGTATGTGTGTCTATCTGTGTGTACGTGCCGTTCGATGGAGACCAAACGGATGGATAAATGTTTATGAAATTTGTTAGTTATGTGTATTTAGCCAATGTCTCATGAACATTTTTTCACTTTTTTGAAATTTTAGTTTTTTTATTTGTATGGGCAAAAAACATTCGAAAACGGAATTTTACCATAAACTGCTCCAAAGATTTTGATTAAACTTTCAGGAAAGATGTGAATTACAATTAAAAATATCTTTGTAAAAACTGCATGTCTCTAACTTCACTAATTTTTTTAGTTATGCCAAAAAAACATATTTGGGAATCAAACTGGTAATTTTCAAAGTTTTTATTATTTAATCTTTAATATCGGGAAAAGTTTGTGCCAATTCTTTGGAACCATCTATTTTCTTATAATTTTATATTGAAATATTCAAACTGTCAGTCGCTTTTGATTTGACCTTATCAGAACAACTGATGTGGATTTTAGGTTTAATACTCTCAACTTCATAAAGTCATCTCGCATGTATGTCTATGATTACTTTACTACCTATATCATATATTAAACATAAAGTCATCTCGCATGTATGTCTATGATTACTTTACTGCCTATATCATATATTAAACTTGTAATTATATAAAATATGAAAAATTGTCATTTTCATGAAAAATATGCTGGTTCTACAGCATATTGATAAGTTTAGTTTCGTTTCTCATCATATTCCTGTTGACATATTGAATCGTTGTTAAAGATTACATTTTTAAACATACGACATATAGCACGTTTCGAAAAGTTTTATTTTGTTTTTAATGTACAACAATATTGTTTCTTTTAACGTCTTGAGATTGGCATTGAGTTAAAAATCTTCTTCCTCAACATCCAAATAATTCAGTCAGTTAAATCATAACTAGTGTGAGTATTCGATGCCCAGTTGGTCATTTTATTCCATTTAAATTTGGAATAATTAAACTTAAGTTCATGTTTGTATTTTCGTTATTCATGGGCTGCTACCTATAACTACTGACAGATTGAATGGCGACTTCTAGGTCCTCCACTAAGGGGACGTTATATGTTTGTATTTTCGATATTCATGGGCAGCTACCTATAACTGCTGACAGATTGCATGGCGACTTCTAGGTCCTCCACTAAGGGGACGTTATATGTTTGTATTTTCGTTATTCATGGGCAGCTACCTATAACTGCTGACAGATTGAATGGCGACTTCAAGGTCCTCCACTAAGGGGACGTTATATGTTTGTATTTTCGTTATTCATAGGCTGCTACCTATAACTACTGACAGATTGAATGGCGACTTCTAGGTCCTCCACTAAGGGGACGTTATATGTTTGTATTTTCGTTATTCATGAGCTGCTACCTATAACTACTGACAGATTGAATGGCGACTTCTAGGTCCTCCACTAAGGGGACGTTATATGTTTGTATTTTTGTTATTCATGGGCTGCTACCTATAACTGCTGACAGATTGCATAGCGACTTCTAGGTCCTCCACTAAGGGGACGTTATATGTTTGTATTTTCGTTATTCATGGGCTGCTACCTATAACTACTGACAGATTGCATGGTGACTTCTAGGTCCTCCACTAAGGGGACGTTATATGTTTGTATTTTCGTTATTCATGGGCTGCTACCTATAACTGCTGACAGATTGCATAGCGACTTCTAGGTCCTCCACTAAGGGGACGTTATATGTTTGTATTTTCGTTATTCATAGGCTGCTACCTATAACTACTGACAGATTGAATGGCGACTTCTAGGTCCTCCACTAAGGGGACGTTATATGTTTGTATTTTCGTTATTCATGAGCTGCTACCTATAACTACTGACAGATTGAATGGCGACTTCTAGGTCCTCCACTAAGGGGACGTTATATGTTTGTATTTTCGTTATTCATGGGCTGCTACCTATAACTGCTGACAGATTGAATGGCGACTTCTAGGTCCTCCTCTAAGGGGACGTTATATGTTTGTATTTTCGTTATTCATGGGCTGCTACCTATAACTGCTGACAGATTGAATGGCGACTTCTAGGTCCTCCTCTAAGGGGACGTTATATGTTTGTATTTTCGTTATTCATGGGCTGCTACCTATAACTACTGACAGATTGCATGGTGACTTCTAGGTCCTCCACTAAGGGGACGTTATATGTTTGTATTTTCGTTATTCATGGGCTGCTACCTATAACTGCTGACAGATTGCATGGCGACTTCTAGGTCCTCCACTAAGGGGACGTTATATACCATCCAATTCCTTGTTCCATTATTATGTTACCGGTAACCGGTGAAATAACTACTCCACTACTTTTTAACTAAAACTCAAGTGTTAGATCTTCAGAGAGGTTATTGCAAATGTACTACAGCAAAGTTAAAAAAAGAGTATGCACATAAAAACCTTTAAGAAAACAAACTGTTATTAGTACAACACTTGCTAAAGTAGTTTTGTATTTTCTATTTTTTTACGCAACACCTTGATATTTAGGTTTTTTTTGTATCTTTTTCCATGCGAACACCCTCAGTTGTTGTATTCCTTGTATTTATACTTTTTAAACGTTTTCCATTCTTCGAATCTTATAACTTGAAATGAAGTATGTCACAGTTTCCTGATAGGAGGTGACGGGAAGGTGTATGAAGGCCGAGGGTGGAAAGTGGAAGGTGAAGTCCCTCCCCAGTTTGAAGACTTGAAGAGGGAAACCGTCGACGTCGCCTTTATAGGCACCTTCAAGCGTAAGTAGGAGACTTTATTTATATAAAACTCTAGCAACTTTACTGTGAAATGTACGTACTAAATAAATACAATAAGACAAAAATACGCTTCAAATAAGGCTGACAGTGAAAATTTAGGTAGCAAATTAAGTAATGAAAAATTGAAAAAAATCACTTTCAAAAAATGTCCCTGAAAAAAAGAAAATTCATGAGGTGAACATTTAGCTAAAACTAATCAAATAAATGATTCTAAAGAATTGACAAAAACTATCCTACATATTAAACACTTAAAAATCAAAATTGTCAAAATCACTAGTTTGATTCCCAAATATATTTTTTTTGCCATAGCTCAACAACTAGTCACCTAGGAGACATGCTGTTTTTACCAAAATATTTTAAATTGTGATTCACATTTTTCCAGAAAATGTAATCAAAATAGTTAGCCGTTTTAGAGAAAATTACATTTTTGTATTATTTGCCTATAAAAATAAAAACGAAAATTAAAAAAAGTGAAAAAAACAGTCTTGAGATATTTGCTAAAACCACCTACATACCAAATTTAATAAAAATTGATCCATCCTTTGGTCTCCAGCGAACTGCACATACACGCAGACAGACACACATACGGACAGACACCAACATTGTTTTTCTTAAAAACCACTTTTTTGGGGTTCACGGGACTCTCAAATGGATTTTTAGACCAAATTGAAAAAACATTTTTTTGGACGATCACAAAACTTTCTCTATGCTAACGCGTATGGGAGAAAGTAAAAAGTGCCATAGAACCAATAAAACAGATGCCCTATTGTTTTTTCCGAATAGAAAATATTTTTAAAATATTATTATAGTAACAATTTTTATTTTTTACTTCATAGAGCTTTTACAATGTATAACTTCCATTTAAAGATGCTTAATAATTGTTAACTTTTAAGTCATTATATTTTAGTAAGTTTAACTATAGAGTACAAATCACAAAGCTATAATGATTTATTTATTTATTACCATTTATTCTCCAAACGTAAATTCTTGAAGACTTACGGGTGATTTTAAATTTCAAATAAGTATGATAAGTGTGTATATACTCGTTTTTTTACTAAATAAAGCCGACAATTCCTTAGAAAATGTAATTTAATAATAGCCCGATAGCAAGCAAGTGATTATAATATGATCCTTTTCAACATTTGTTTTAACTGTAAATGGAATCGAACTGAGAACCTTCAGCTTATGAAGCCAGATTTCAACCAATTATGCTAAACGACCAAATATAACTTGGTCGTTAAAATTAAACGACAAAAACAAAGATGCATGGTTTTGGAAGATAATCGTGTATGTTAGAGACACATTAATACACACACAAAAAGTAACAAACTAGATCAATTGTTTAAAAAAAAGACGAGTGATACAAAAGTACTACTAAACAAAACTAGTATATTAATATCATAAATAAAAATACGTTGTTTCTTAGTACATATGTAAAATAATAGTGAAGATCTATTATGTTTACAGGTAGACTAGTTAAATAATGAACAACTACAAATGAACAAATAATGCATTAAGTTTCTTTTGTTGAATAATGAAAAAGGCCACCTTTGATTTTTCTTTGATGGTTAAAAACCTCATAAAATTAAAAACCTCACATACATATAGAGAATGCTTTAGCTCGTAATACTAAATAATATAATGCCACTTCAGAGCAGCGATTAAAACATGAATTGTGTAGTTACTAAACAAACTGTTACAAAATAAATATATAAAAATATATTTTGAAGATATATAGAATAAAAATAGTATGAATCGCTAAGAAAATACACAATCTTAATATAGTTAAACTTTATTCACTTAGATTTAGAAAAAGCACTGTAATGTTTTACAACTTAACCTCAAATTAATAAATTGAGGGTAATTTACTACAGTTAGTTACCAAATTATACATAAATAGATTGCATTTATATGATCAGCTTTTTATGTATTTATAACTATTAAAACACGATTGGGTACTATTTTATTTAATTTGTTAACTTGATTATTTAATTAATGTACCAGAAGCTGTAGGTAAAATTAAAATTAGTTTCACTATTTTCAATGTTACTTTAACGTGGTTTCCCAATATTTATCATGCAGAATATAAAACAAAATCAAAGGAATGGTTAAATTAACGTTATTTTTATGCACGCAATACATACAATTTAATTCGTTCGACTATACTTTTGAAAAACCTTTGTGCATTAGAGTCTGAGTCAAATGAACTCGAAAAACTACGGTCCGAGTAATTTGAATGTCCAGTTCTCTAGAACAGTTACACATAGGCCACGGGTTGAAAGATTGGAAAACAGATCACAACATGCCTAATAACTTGGTGTGTTGTGTTTCAGCTGGGGAGAAAGCAGTGCCGGTAGAATGGTGTTGTGTTTCAGCTGGGGAGAAAGCAGTGCCGGTAGAAATTGTAGACGTGGCCCGAGGGTTGATAGACTGGGGAACAGACCACAACATGGTAGCGATGCCGTTCACTGTCAAAGAATACAATGAGGATGAAAACTACTAGAATAATATGGTTGTATATTTGTTCACTTATTAAGTGGATACAAAGCAGCATTTATTTCGGTAGAAAAAAGTGTGGTTTGAGGTAGGTTTGAGTGTAGTTAGAAAATCACTTAGCTACAGATCTAGGGATCGTGGAAGCTTTAGCCCTGTACTAGTAAAGTGGATTTTGTGTTATCTCACTGGTACAGCGCGGTCTTTCAAGACTCCAAGAGAAATAAATTAAGCATTTACTACTCCTGTTAATAAACAGCAAGAAGTAGTAACCTTCAGAACTAAAAAACTTCTTCTTATTTATTTATTTTTTTAAATAAACCTTGCAAAATTGTTCCTCTTTTTGGTGTTTTGAAAAATTATCTAAGTTTTCAGTTTTGTTGTGGTTTGTTCAACTTTCAATGCTATTACCCGTTTGCTTTAGGTTATAAGGTAGCTAATAAAGATAAAATCATTCATATTAAATTACAATACAACAAACTAACAATATTTTTTGAAAACGATTGTTATGTTAAATTAAAAAAATATTTAAATATTTTTTGAATGAACTTACTTTTTTGATTAATTTATTTCAAGTTTATTTCTGTGTCATATAATATACGGTTATTTCGCTTCTGGTGGCATAGTTACTATCACAAATTGTAATCACTACTTTAAACATCAGAGAAATCATCGTCATCATTTTTACTACTGGTACCTACACCATCTTGTGTGTCATCATTAAACACAGAGTTAGGTCTACGCAGTTCATCGATATGTTGATCCTTGGTTAATTCGTAAAAAATATAATTTTTTGTCTTTCAAAAAAATATAATTTTTTAATAATGTAGTATAGCTGAAAAGTTACACAAATGGTATCTTTCAAGACCCCTAATATTGTTTAATGAAAACCCCACTTTTGTAAAAAAAATTGAGAACAATGCGTACTCTCATCACACATGTAGAAGAATACATAAAAAAACTTTTCTAGCTTTAATAATTTCCAAGAAAAATACCAAATGAATTTCGTTGGGGTCCATAAAGACCCCACTTTACCAGCTAGGGGTTAAATCTAAATGAAGAGGGTATCTAAGTCTAAGAAGTACAAATTAGTTGCCAGTAGGGTAGTTTTTCGAGCTTTAAATTGAATAATAACCAATGTTAAACACACGTTGATAAGGATGTGCGACAGTAGCCTCTTTTCCAGTTAGTACCTGACACTTGCTAAGGAATTGTCGGTTCTAGAGATTCGTTTTCATCAACAATTCTCCATCTATCTTACCTATTTTCACGTATGACTATCAACTACCTGTTCATAAGTAGTTTAATGAAAGAAAACTAAACAATTACTGCAATTAAAAACCAATGGTATTTATTTATAAGTGGTTGTTCCTTAATAGTTCAAGAACTACTTTAAGGATGGCGTTTCGTAATTCCTTCATATTATTGGCAATCAAAACGGGTGTGCCAGCAAGTTATTTATTATTTGAAAAAAATAGGGATGATTCCCCTGTAGTAAAATGTATCCAACAACTAAACAAATCAGTACAATAAAAATTCGACTGAAATAAAGATTTGCATCATTGTTTTTGAGTTGACTCTTTAAGATCAGAATTGACTTTCTCATAAATATGGCGATTTAAACCTTGAAGTTTGTAAATCAGAGGTGGATTTTTACTACCTCAGGTGGTAAGAAACAACTTTTTTATTAATTGAATAGAAGTTTTTAGTAAAAATATATTTTTTTTGTGAATTAGCTACCTGCTAGTATTTCATGGATAGATTTATGTCTGACTCAACAGTTTTGACTGAATCTAACGACTTACGTACTTCTAGATCCCAAACAATAATAAATTAATAAATAACTAAAAAAAATAAACCAAAGTTTGTTTGTTGTAATTTATATAGTAGCTGGTGAATAATTGCAATTTAATTCCTGGTAGGCCTGGAAATCAAACAAGCTGTAAGTAGTTTGTTATT
This sequence comes from Stictocephala bisonia, assembly GCA_035578905.1. Classification (NCBI taxonomy): domain Eukaryota; kingdom Metazoa; phylum Arthropoda; class Insecta; order Hemiptera; family Membracidae; genus Stictocephala; species Stictocephala bisonia. The sequence goes on along the minus strand of JAQJVL010000045.1, from coordinate 1,248,710 downwards.
AAAGGCAATAAAGTTGGCATCGTTGTTAAAACTGAAGTAGGCTCGCATAGTTCGATAATCCACTATGAGTGGTGCGTGAGCATTGTTGAAGAGACTAAACTGACATTCTGAGCTAGGTTAAGTATTTTAGATACTTTTAAACTGTGACTTTAACAGCTTCACTGAGGATATCTGGTAACTTCTATAACGTTCGATGTTCTGCGCAGTGGTGGCGGAAACTAAGGATTTCGAAGACCGATTACCCTTGGTGATGACTGAAGCCCTTCGTAGCCTTATAGAAACTTCCTTTGACATAAACGCCTGTGATCCTGACCTGGTACTGGACTACTACGACTTCGTCCTGGACTTTAAGATAGTGGAAAAGAGAAAACAACTTGCTGGAATTCTTTAATTTTACATTTTGAACAGAACAACTGCAAGAAAACGTTTTCCCTCCGATTAATTATAATGAATTTGCATTATCAGTAAAAACTTTCTGATAAAAATCCTTCAATATTTGCCACACTATAGTGGTTTTTGTGTGTAATTATGCGTCTTACATATTATTTTCTTTAGTAAAGTTTTCGTTCATAAACTGACTTCATAACTACTGTATTATGGACGGTATTAGTTGAAACCATGTGATTTATAACACAAGACAAGTTAAATGCACCAAAAGTTCAAGAAAGTAAATATTATAATGATCGATTTGGACAAACTACGATGATCATCTTCAGTCCAAACGAACTTACAAAGGACTCCCAACACAGCCCTAGCTAAGGAGCTGATACTATTAGTTGTATATTGTGATATACAATTTTCATTGCATATATGAACATCATTTTCAAAATACATACAGTAATAATAACTATAAATTGAAAATTAAATAACGCAAGACATGCAAATATTGCAATTTAAATTATGCATTACAGGCATTTATTAGTCGATGATAAACAGCTTTCCAAAATGAACATTGTAACGCCAAAGCCAAAGCTTTTTATTGTTAACATCATTAGGCTTATTTAACTCAGTTCTTTTAATACCGACGCGGCGCCCGCTCAATGGTTTAATTGGCGTGAACACTACTAGAGAAGTCTGGGATGTTCATGTTGGGTGGTAGTCAGTGTTCGGATGTTGTGTAGTGAAGAGAACTCAGAATAAAGCTTGGCAGTTAGCTGAAAATCACACCAATACTACGTGGTTCGGATTCCACTTAAAGCTGCAGGTCCCTTAGTTGCCCTTAGTCCCTTAGAGCTATTTATAAATGGCCCTTTCTAAGCATAAGTTGAACTCAGTTAGAAACTAGACTTCACACTCATCCTACACTCATGTAGTAATTCACTTTAAAGTAAGCAAAAGGTATTAGATATTATCTCAGATATGAGACCCCGACACACAAAGACATTTTTTTCCAGTGGCTCTGCATAAATAACTGATACTAAAATGTATTTCAACAGAGTTTTGGAAATTGATAGTTAACATGTTGACGCTACTAACAGAAGTTCGAACTTCGTCGTTCACCTCTGTAGTCGCCCCTGGACTACCACGTTAACTTCGTCGTTCACCTGTGTAGTTGCCCCTGGACTACCACGTTAACTTCGTCGTTCACCTGTGTAGTTGCCCCTGGACTACCACGTTAACTTCGTCGTTCACCTGTGTAGTTGCCCCTGGACTACCACGTTAACTTCGTCGTTCACCTTTGTAGTTGCCCCTGGACTACCACGTTAACTTCGTCGTTCACCTGTGTAGTTGCCCCTGGACTACCACGTTAACTTCATCGTTCACCTGTGTAGTTGCCCCTGGACTACCACGTTAACTTCGTCGTTCACCTGTGTAGTCGCCCCTGGACTACCACGTTAACGAACCCCTCAACCCTGAACCAGCAATACAAAATGGCCTCCAGAATATAGATACAGGGTATACAGAAATCCAAGCTCACTGAAAACGGAAGTTCAAACAGCTTTCCGTTTTGCTCTAAACAAAATTTGTATTTTTTATTTGGTCTAAATAAATTAACATTAAATATTCTTAGCTACCCGTAGTTCACTGTTAAGTTGGTGGCTGTGACTATTATAAGACCAAATTTAGGTTCTATGATCGGTCCTCTAATACCAAAATGGCGTCCGCTCAATGGTTGCCATCGACGTGGACACTACTAGAGAAGTCTGTTTTGTCCATGTTGGATGGTAGTCAAGGTTCAGATGTTGTGTAGGGAAGAACACTGAGTGTAAGACTTGTCAGGTAGCTGAAAATCAAACCACACTACGTGGTTTGGATTCCACGTAAAAGCTGTATGTCTCTTAATTGCCCTGGCTATTTGGTTATAAATAAATAGTTCTTTCTGAGCTAAGTCGAACAATGACTACACTTGTTCATCTATACTCATCACACTCATTCAACCCTCATATTCGCCCATATCTTGATGATCGACGTCTTATAAATGAAAAATGTAAAAAAATAAATAATTCAAACCCGCATGTGACCATGAAGTCTTTACCTCTGCGATTTCATACATATGGTTTGAAATTGTTGTGGTGGGTCCTATGAGTCTATAAAACAAAGGTGAGCTCGTCTTAGGCCTGAACCAGGCTGTTTCGGCTCTTTTTCCTGTCACCCTCTGACTGATATTGCGAGAAAAAATATAATTGTTACCTGTTTTTAAACGTCAATTTATTCCTCAGCCTAATGTTTTTAGTTATTCTTTTAAAAGAGCGTAATTCATATTAACTTATGATGACTATCGATAGATGATTACAGGTTATGTAAAAACTCAAACAACTTGAAACTATCCTAAGATTAATTAATTTTTGAATTTTTAAAATAAATAAAGAATACAACAGACAAGTACACCTCTTACATTGGTTATAAGCAATTAGAGACCAGGAAACAATGTTTAGTAAACAAATGGTTTACTATTGACTATCTCTTACGTTTATCAAGTTTTTTCCTTTTAATCAAAACATTTGATTGTTATTGTGATAAAGACCGTACTTAAAATATTGACCATTAGGAAAACTAGCTGATAACGCAACAATGTTGATTGTTCTCTGTGGTTTTAGAGGCTGTGCATAGAAAAACACAATATTCAGAGATGTAGGTTTTAGGATCACGTTGTACAATAAATACGTTTATTTTTGCGATTTATGTATTCGAATTGACGAACTTTAAAAACAAGTAAGTAGTTGAATACAAAATAAAACTTTTCATTGATAAAATGAATGAATGATTCATGATGACAAAATAAAATCTAAAAGTGATCAAATTTTACAATAATGAAAAGTTAATAATTACTCATTAAAAAAAAGTTATTATATTTTATTGATGATCAGGGTATGAATGAATATTTACTAATTGTTTGATATACGCTTAAGTACTTCTTAAATTAAATATTATATGATTTGAAAAAATTAATAATCAAGTTAATATACAATAAAATGATTGATTCCTTGACACACCTCTTTCCTAAATATTTTGATACTTTACAAGGCAAAACTATTTAACTATTTTTTTTAATTTTTTAAATTTGCTATTAAATATGAGTGAATATAATACCAATCTACTGGTTCGGGTGGACCAATAACACTTTACATGAATAACAATAACAACAGACTCATATCGAAGATAATAATAGTGCAAGAGGTAAATTTCCTGGTTACAGACTTGTTGATTCCATTGGGCGTAGGGTGTACGGTATTGCAACTTTCGTACAGAATGACATGAGCAATGTGTCAATTACCCATAAGAGCTCTGATGGTGACATGTTTGTCTTGGCAATCCAAGTGTCAGAAACTACAACAGTAAATGTATATAAGCCTTCCAACATCCAGTGGCGTGACGATAGGATTTTACCAAGTTTTGAACATATTGTCCTCTATTGGGGACTTCAACAGTCACCATAGCCAATGGGGCTATAACACCGACGAAGAGAATGGCAGAAGGATTGCTGAATGGGCTGAAATGAACAAACTTTTCCTGATCTTTAGTGCTAAAGATTCAGCCACTTTTAATTCAACTTGTTGGCGTCGGGGTTACTATCACGACTTAAGCTTCTGCTCGTGTGAACGATCATCAAGCCCAAAACAAATTAGGAAAGTTCTTGATGCCCTCCAAAACAGCGATAGCTGATGAGGAAATGTTTTCGATATCTTTTTACTCCCTTCTCCCCCTTCACCTACTTACGGTTATTTCCAATCAGCCTTATTACCCACATTCGTCTCTCTCCGTCCTTCGAACAACTTAGGTAACTCTCCACGGCGCGTAGCCGATCATCTGATTGGTCGACAGCTCCATGTCTTTCGTCACTCTCATTCACAATCTCTTGAATGGTAGGTTCCAACACGTGGAATAAGCTGACGCAAAATACACGGCACTTTCGAACTGCTGCACATTTTTAAATATTACTACTGCAGTTTGAGCTACTATATTACGATGGGAAGGCCGCTGGCAACGGAGAACATTACATTTCCTTAATTAAATTAAAACTGCATTTAACATTGATTCAATGTATTTCAGCATCATAACAAGATAAAATTACTTAAATACACGTTAAATGCTCGTCTCATTATTTACACTCACAGGCCAAGATGGTGCGAGCCCCAGGACGTGCAAGGATTGATGCATGGGGGATGCCAAGAGTCCGGGAGTACCGCCCCCCGAAAATACCTCCCCCCAGGCCTCTCCTGATGGTTACTCGAGCCGAGTGGGATGCACAGCCTCCACCTCCGGATGACCCGGGACCTAGGCTTGACTTACCAGTGAGGCACATCCGGTACACATTCACCAGGACACCACCTTGCTATGGCCCAAATGAATGCATACCCCTTATTCAGGAGATGCAAAAGGACTACCAGGCAAAAGGACATCCGGATGTTATGTTTAAGTAATGCCATTTTAAGATTTACACTGTATCATTTTTAAAATCTAGTATTTAGACAGGAAGGTTTAGTCTTACTGCTAATTATTGGTTTTATAAATCAAATGACTATTTGATGACAATTTAGGTCGCTCCAGTCTTGGATTCAAAAAGTATCTGTGAGAATGTATTTCAGTTTGAACTTCTGCTACAAAATAAACACTCAACCGATTTCGTTGTGTCGTGAACCAAAATTGAGCTTATTTAATTCTACGTAATATCACATAACTTACATATTTTTAAAGACTAAGAATGTTTTGTAGCGGGTAGAGTGAATACAAAAAAATACGAGATTTTAGCACTTTTGGAGTAAAGCTCAACTTAGAAAATTCCTAAAACATAAACGACTGCAGATAAGTGAGTGAAACTTTAACCAAATTTGGATAGTTTGTAGTCTATCCAAATTCTAGAATTTTTACTCTTTTAAAAAATTGTCTGTTGTAAATTATATAAACCCTTGCAATCTTAGAAATGGCTGATCATACAAACTTCCAAAATGGTTCAAAAATACCGGTTTGAAAAATAAAGTAAGATTATAAAACGGTAAGTGGAAGGTTTATTACTGTGGAAGTTTTGAACAGATTTCTATTAAGATTTCTAACTTAATTTACACAATTTTCCATCACCTTTTCTCATGAGGGCTTTGGACCTCCAAAAAAAGTTATAGCTCTAAAGATTGTCAAATTAAAAAATAACTTATTAGTAATTATGTAAATTTCACATGTAGTAGCTGAATGTAACGTGAAAATAAGAGCCACCAATTATATTGGTGATTTGCAGGATATACTTATCACATTCCTGTTAGCTGTGAGTGATTTTATCAGCCTTTAGCTGTAACATATCTACCTGTCATTCATAGCTAATAAGTCCCCTAGAATAGGGTGGAAGTTCAGTTGTATTCCATGGCAACACCGCGTCCGTTGTGCCGACCAGTCGCGCGAATTATTGCACATCGATGTATGTTGAATTACCATGTGATATAAAATCGCAAGATTTTTTATAGCACTTAACATTTTATAATCTTACTTTATTTTTCAATCTGGTATTTTTTAACAGTTTTGGAAGTTTGTATGATCAGCCGTTTTTAAGATTGCAAGGGTTTACAACATTTACAAAAAACTATTTTTTAAAAGAGTAAAAATTCTAGAATTTGGATAGACTACAAACAATAATCTTCTTCACATGTGGTTAAAGTTTCACTGACTTTAGTAGTTTTTGTTTTAGGAATTTTTGAAGTTGAGCTCCAAAAGTGTTAAAATTTAGACTTTTTTGTATTATACTCGATATAAAAAATTCTTAAAGTCTTTGAAAAAAAATTAAGTTATATTATATTACGTAGAATTAAATAAACTAAATTTTGGTGTGCAACACAACGAAATCGAATGAATATTTGTTTTTTAACAGAGGCTCGACCTCGAGTACATTGCTTTTTGAATCCGACAGTAGTACGAGTATTTGAAAATTAACTATAGTGTAGGACCAGTCGTCTTTAATTTGTCTAAAAAGTATACGAAATTAAGTACTGGTCTTATTCCTAAAGTCAGATCATTGACCCTTAAAGCTATATTTTAACCAGTTAATCTTTTTAACTAGATTTACAATAATCTATTTAATTTTGATCAATAGTCAATTCCGTCAAATATCATATTGGTTGAAAAAGTCAAAATTCGAAAAACTAAACATTTTATTTTTAGTTTTATGATTGCTGTTGGAAATGCATATATTTTGAGCTTCAGCAACTATTTCCATTTCACTCCAAAACTGTTAATAAAAATATATTAATCATAAAATTAGTCATTCAATTGAAAATTAATGTTGTAAAAATATTTCAAACTCGGCCGCATGAATTGAAACCAATGGGAAATACTGGCATGAGATAAATGAACATAATAATGGAAGTGAGATAGAGCAATACTCTTCCCCCTCCACTGGACTAACATGTCTCTTGGACCACACCAACATATCGTTGTCATGAAAACTAGAGTAGACGGCAAGCCACGAGCTGACTAGTTATAGTCTTGGCTTTTACGTCGAAAGACTTAAAATTATGCAAGAATAAAACGATAAAATTAAAGAATTCATTTATCGATTTACCTCCAGCAAATACCTTTTTCGAAAATTTAGTCAACTTCATTTAAAAGTTTAAGACAGTTTAGTATATAAATATAAAGTAAAATACTTTACATAGTTTGCTAACTTATCACCCCTCACCCCATGACGTCAATTAATTAAGATACTGAAATGAGAAATTGACAGGGGGTGTCGACTTTTCTTCTAGCTTAGGGTTACAATATTCAGTAAAAATAATACATGATTGGTAATGGTCATTCATATTCTCTAAGTTTGCCTAATATAGATATATATGCGACGTTAATTTAAAAATTGGTAAATACAGTATTTTGTTTTTTAAATTTGTAACAAATAATTATATTTTTTCTAGTTTCCTTGTGGGGGGTGATGGAATGATCTATGAGGGCAGGGGATGGGACTACAAATGTACAGGGGAGGATCCCTGGGTTTCATCTCCAGGACCCAGCATCAACGTGGCCTACATAGGAACATACGAAGGTAAAGAGAGGCGGAGGTAAATTTATTTCACCATACTAAAGAGTGGTAAAATAAATAGTTTAAATTAAGATAAAACCATTCTACAGCAATATTTTCATCAAACTCGTAAAAAAAGAAAAAAACTAAGAGATTTTGACAAAAACAGATTTGAATACATACTGTAGCCTGCATATATTTTGTAAATATATTAAAATGAGGAAATTGCTAATAGACACTGTGGCATAGTACATGTTTCTTAACAGATATTAATTTTATTTAAACAATGACTACTAAAACGACAAAATGTATTAGAGTGACCTCAAATCAAAACCTACTAGACTTAAAAATGGGTTGATATTCTTAGTAATAGTTTATATCCTAGATAAAAATCATCAGTTTTTTCTAAAGGCTAAGTATAAAACAATTAGAAGTGAATACGATTAAGGATGTCGTACACTTTTGTAATGTAAATTTTCAAAACACACTTTTTCCATAACATTATAATCTATCATTTTGACGATTTGCAAGTACATTGGCCTTAGTTACTTACATAGCAACTTATAAATAACATAATTACACGTGATCTAAAACTGCAGCCATTTAAGCCTTAATAATTTCAGAAATATTAAGTTGAAAAAAATGTATAAAAACGTAAGTACAAGTGTCTTTCCAAACATTTTTTTTTTTAGTTTTGACCATTTCTTCCTCCTTAATCCTACTATAAGTTCCACCACCCTGTATTTAATTCAAAAACTGAATTTTTTTTACCTCTCTCCTCTTTTCCTTCCATAAATACTTTCAGGGTCAGCATTATATTATCTGCCCTCAAAGGATATGTCCTATTCAGTTTCGCTTTCTTTTCTTTATGATCTCAATACGTCTTCATTTCCCACTTTGCTGTCCATTTGATTCCTTTCATTCTCCTCCATGTCCACATTTCAAACACCATAACTCTCTCTATATCTACCTTTCTCCACGTCCATGTGGAAAAAACTCCATACAATGCACTATATCAATATCTTACTGAGTTCCATACCAAGTTTGTTGTGAAGGATTCTCTTTTTGTTGTAAAATACCACCTCGCTCATAGCTGTTAATTATCCGTTCACATATCCAGCTCTTTTATGGCCTGTTCCCAAGGTACTTAAAATTCTCCACATCTTCAATTTTCTCTATCCCTAACATCATTCTCTTTATTTTCTCTAACTTTTATCAGCTTCCCATGCCTGTCATTAATTAATATCCCGTATTTTCCCCCATCTCTGGTGGTTCTTTCTAATAGGGCCAAAAATACCATGTTATTAGGAAAGCTCAAATGCCATATTACTCTTTTTCCAACTTCCTTTCCCATTTACTTTACACAGTTCCACCATACCCTCTCTGTATGAATTATAGTTGTTCTTGGAGAGAGACAAGAACCTTGTCTTTCACCTTTTTCCGACCTGGTCAATTTATAGAGTTCCCTTTTTTACTCTAATACCGGTTTTAATATAGGTCAAATCTTGTAAGTACGTGTACAAACTTGTTCACCCAACAATTGAACTGTATCATTTTCATTTATTTTAAAGCTATTAAATATAAGTAATTGTTTTTGGAACATTCTTATGCGGCTACTGAGTGGTATGATTGCATTACAGACTCGTTGGTCCCATGTGAAATGGGACAATCTGGTGAACATCTCCGCAAATGGGCTATGCATCACAACTTGTTGACAAGGAAACATGAAATAACTCCCTCACTGGCATGTTACAAGGAGGGCCAAGAGGATGTAGACGAGCTTGCTGAAGCGGTTGCACGTTTGGGTCTGGACAAGGTTGAACCTGAAAAGGAAGCCCTAGAAAGGCCTGATAGAAAACAAATTGCCTCAGGTGATGAAGAAGAGGAAGAGGAAAAAGAAGAGGAGGAGGAGGAAGAAGAAGAGGAAGAAGAAGAGAAAGAAGAAGAGGAAGAAGAAGAGGAAGAAGAGGAAGATGAGGACGATGAAAGTGACAGCAGTGATATTAGTGTTGGAAGTTATTTCGATGAGAGTGACAAAAGTGATGAAGATAGTGGTGGCACTGACGAAGGCAGTGATGAAGATAGTGATATTGGAAGCGATGATGGTAGTGAAGAAAGCGGTGATAGTGACAAAGACAGTGATGAAGATAGTGATGTTAGTGATGACGGCAGCGATGAAGATAGTGATGTTAGTGACGAAGACAGCGATGAAGGTAGTGAAGAAGATAGTGATGAAGGTAGTGATATTAGTGACGAAGATAGTGATAGTAGTGAGGAAGAAAGTTATGTCAGTGACGAAGACAGCGAAGAAGTTAGTGATATTGGTGAGAGCAGTGATGAAGACGATGAGAGTATTATTGGTGCTGATGACGACAATGAAGATGATGATGATAATGATGATGACCAATAACAATCTGCATGATCATATAACTAAGTTATTAGAAACAGAGATTGTATGTCATCACGGTTTTATGTAATTTTTACAAACAAAAGCATTTCTAAGAATAGCATTCATATTACTGTAAAACAATAACCTATTTTTCAATAATAAAAAATACCCCACAAGAAATTGACTATTTATAAACTATATGCAATAAAGCTGATAGAATTTTCAACTGACGTTTCATTTATTTATCATTAGGAAAAAATGGTTATCTTTATTTAATCAATTTATTAAAATGTTACTATGCAATTATCTTGGATATAATTGATCAAATAAATCACTCTAGTAAATGTTTGACTAATTCAGTAAAACATTTTAAAATTCATTAAACGTTTTTCAAACCGGATATTTGCACGTTCTGTTGGTTTATTTTTAGTGCAAACCTAACTTTTTAGCATTTAGATAAGTATTTTAGGCTATGGGCCACAGACCAAAAATGTTGTTGGCCTCTTACAGCCAATCAATTAAAATGTAAGTACGGAATATTAGAATATTGATTAGAAAACCAAGTAATGTTTGCAATGATCCAGACTGATGAGTGTCTGGGTTCGCTGAGAGCGAGAAAGCCCCATTATTTTCAATACTTGGCAAATTTCAACAATGTTTTTATTTGTCAAAAGCAGACGGACAATGCTTTAGTTAAACTACTTAGATTGCAATTTACTGAAAGCAATGGCGCTAGAGAGGTGCACTGAGTGGTGGAAGTGAGAGAGAGAGAGAATAGCTTTTCTCCCATTGTAAAATTCCATTGAATCGTTGTCATGGAAACTAGAGTAAACATTAGACCAAGCCCCACCCATTACGTCATGAGTTGGCAGTGACCATTGGTTGGCTCTTTTCAACACTAATGTATCAATAAGCTTAGAACGATAACATTAAATCATTATTTCTTAATAAAATAAAAATGAATAATAACAACAATAACTCAGTGAACAATAATGTAAACGGTACAAAACAATAACAAAACAAACTTATAAAGTAACATGTTTGCTTATCAAAAAAAAAAAAAAAAATAAAAATAAAAAAATAAAAAAAATAAAAAAAACTTTTATGGAAGTTAGTCACGCCTGTGATGTACGGCGGTGGAATAGTGGAACGTTTCCCCTCCACTGATCAAACCCCTACACGTGTTAAATATTACGTGAAGGTCGTGACCTGCCCGGTTAAATTTTTATCATACAGTTGAGTGTGGGAAATGCCAAGTCAAGTCAATGGGGCAAACAATCACCGTTTTAATCTCTACTTAAAAATACTTATATTATGCTAAATACAATTCATTATATTTGATTCATTGAAGATAACTGTATCATTAATTCTAAACATAATCTTTCATTCAACAAATTTTAAGTCACTTATCGACTGAAATGAGGAGATTGACGAATACAAATATTTAATTAACTGTAAGCATGAATGATGACCCGCCAAAGCCTGCTGCTACTACTGAGAAGCCTGGTACGTTGACTGTTGCAAATAATATAAGAAAAATGATAACATAACACACAAACAAGTGATTAGTATGTTTAGTCGTGGTACTTATTACACTGTCTAATTTTAATGAAAATTAGGAGATTCAAAAAAAAAACAGTTTATTGATCTAATTAGTTTACAGGTAAAGTTATGTTCTTATAAAATATATGCCTCAAAATATACACTGTTTTATTCTACTCAATTCAAAATAACTGATGTTGGTTTGATTGTAAAAAATAAGAAAGTGAGAAGTGAAGAAATGGTTTTTAGGTTAGGTTATTTTAATACACTGCTTTACCTCTAAATTATAAAGTTCTCATCTCTAAATTCCCCGTAAATCATAACCAAACAAATGGTTCCAAAGAATTGGCACAAACTTTCCCCCATATTAAAAAAAAACTAAACTTTCAAAATTACTAGTTTGATTACCAAATATGTTTTTTTGCCATAACTAAAAAACTAGTCAATTTATAGACATGCGGTTTTTACTAAAATATTTTAAACTGTAATTCACATCTTTCTTGCAAATTGAATCAAAATCCTTAGAGTCGTTTTTGAGAAAATTACATTTTTGTAATTGTTTTGCCCATAAAAATAAAAAAATAACTAAAATTTCAAAAAGGTGAAAAAAATTGTCTGGTTATTGGCTGAATACATCTACATACCAAATTTCATAAAAATTTATTCATCTGCTTGGTCTCCAGAGAACTGCACACATACGGACAGATACCAACGTACTTTTTCGAAAAAAAAAACACACTTTTTATGGTTCGGGGGACCTTAAAATGGATTTTTAGACCAACTTGTAAAAAATGTTTTTTGGACGATCACAATAATTTCTGTATGGTAACGCATTTGGGTGAAAGTAAAAAGGAAAAAATAATACGCTATAAGGGGTTTATATAAAAATTGATAACTATAAAAAATAATGTGTTACAAGCCTGGCTGCCTCCCCTCCCGGAGGGTAGCGCCCTACCAGAAACCATCCACATAGTGTCCAGGGAAGAATGGGGGGCTGGTCCCCCAACAGACATCACACCCTACCGCAACCTACCCTGCTACATAAGGTTTGTCCACACAGAAAACATGATGTCCTGCAAGAATGATGACGCTTGTAAGAAGGAACTTCGAGAACTACAGAAACAACAGATCAGTGAGGGATTTCCAGACATTCGATACAAGTATGCTTGTAACTAGTTCGAATAATGTTGCTTTTGGAAGCAATTATAATGTGTTTTTTATTATAAATTAGTTCTATACAATTTAACATTATACTAATTCATATTAAGACTTCTATCGTCAAAATTAGGGCGAATTTGAGAGGGTGGTGATAAGTATGATTAGTGTAAATGAACGAGTGTAGCCATTGTTACTATGTAAGATCGACTGTTTTTCAGAAAGGGCCCACAGATTTAAATCGAATACAAACCACGTAGTGTAGGTCTAATTTACATATATCTGACTCAATTATTTTCTCTACACAACATCCGGACACTGATTAAACCCCAACACGGATATCACAGACTTCTATGGTAGACTTGATGGCAACCATTGAGCACACGCCGCCGTGTCAGTTATAAGAGGACCGAGCTTAGATGTTATCGCTTAACTCTCCTCAACACTATGTCTACAAATACTGTAGCTGGTTTACAGCTCTGCGCCACTAGAGCTGTAACACACTTGTAAAATATTTGTAATGGAACAGCGGTTGGGATAAAATAGCATATCAAGTGGATATAAATTTTTTGTAAAATTATTACCAATGTATGTGAAAGGGTGGGTGGGAGGGCCACTGACACTGTACGTGTACGGGTTTTAGATATATTCAAGTTACAGACTTACTACTTCTAAAAACCCTTGCACGTTTAATGTTTTTATTCCTTAAAATGTTTAGACCAGATAATATTAGAAAATGGGTTTGATAATATATTAGGAAAGTAAACACTCAAATTTGTCATATTTGGTAATTTGGTAAGGGTAAACAATCGCACAGCTTCATTGTCAATTTTGTTTTGTTATAGATATTAAAATAATCGCCAAATAAACATGTTGGAGGTTTTGGCCAAACTGAAATCTAAAATTTTGTAACGTTGGAGAAGAAAAATTTACACTGCCTTAAGGCCACCCATGTTTTGCTTAATGAAATATGCCAAAAAAATAGGTTCTGTCCTAATAAAAGATCATCTTACAATAATTGAAGTGTTATTTAAAAGGCAAAGAACTATTCTAAAGGACTATGAGTTGGTTTTTGTTAAAAGATGAGGATTTTAATACTATTTTTACAGTTAAATGTATTATATGTACATACGTTATATGTAATTCTTAAAAATTTAAAATTATTATTCTTGATCTACTATATTAAACCTTTAACAATCATACAGTGTTTACTATAACTAATTATAATGATAGACACGTTTCGTACAGTTGAAACAGCATGGTTTAGCCCTCTGACGGTAAGATTGTTTGTCTACTATATGTCTGTCGACTATCCAGCAGAGGCATATAGTTTGGGAATCCGGCCACCTTAAACTTTTTATATTTCTGTGAACGTACAAAAAAACCCAAAATTAACAGACTTAATACAATACTCAAATTACTGAAAACATTTTTGTTTAAAATGCTGATGTAAATCAACAGATCCCTTGGTTTGCTGTTGATTAAATATTACGATTGAAATGTACAATTATATTTCTTATCTAATTTGAACAGCTATATGTGTGTAGGACCACTAAACTTGTAATTAACGTTTTCTCCTCAGCTTCATGATAGGAGCTGGGGGTACCATATTTGAAGGTCGAGGGTGGAAGACGGACTTGGAGCTGCACAACAGGTACAGAGAAGTACAGGGGAAGTGCCTGGATATTGCGTACATGGGTCATTACCAATGTGAGTACATAAAATAGTATAGGTTTTTATATTTTTCAATTATCATAAATACGACGATTGAATCTAACAATGTGGTGATATAATTGATATCAAAGCCAAGTTATACAAAATAATGAATCTCCCGACTTGATATGTGCGTGCTTGGTAGTGCTCTGACGTGCACTGTTGCCACGTGAATACTGAATATTGATATCAATATGCAAACAATATAAAACAAAAATGTACAGAACAACAAAACAATATAAAAACTCGCGATCACAAAATATTTACTTGAACGCAAATTAACTTATCCAATCAAGTAGGTTCTTATAAAGGTGCAAACGAAGAACTGAAATGTGACAACCATGCAAGGAGTTATGGTGTTGCTATGGTTACGTCTGCCCAATATCGTTACGTCATTGGTCATAGCATTTGGACCTCCTCGTAGTTCTAATACTTGTTGTAGGAGCGCTCTGAAGCCAAGAAGGAGATTCAATTGATGGACCAATGATTATATTTAATTATCATTGGTTTAATATCAGATGAAATAAATATTTCTTTTCAATAAAATTTAAAGCTAACGAAATTGTCACAGTTTTTTGTTAATTTTATTTATGCTGCATAAAATAAATAGAGCAAATTCAAAGGAGTCCATTGAAGATTTGAAAATTTAGCAAATCGATTACATACTGAGTAATTTAAATTAGAACGTGTTCCTGACAAATGTATATATGTACATATATAAATTGTATATACATATTAAATTTTAGGACCATATAAATACTATCCTAAATTCATAATTGACTGTTAGTTTACTTCTAGTAGTTTTTGAAGTTCATTGTTAAATCATACAACAACTATCTAAGAGTAAAAATGTATGCTATTATTTACGTAATGATTTGAAAAAAATGATGTTTTTGTATTTCCAGATGATAAACCACCGTGGGACATGTTAGTTTCAGCATTCAACCTGCTGTTTTATGGAGTGAGCAATAAACTGTTAAGTCCATTCTTTGACTTCCAGCATTTAATATTTGAATGATGTATATATTTAAGAGGTAGATAGCTGTTTAATCAAACCATCCTAAAAGATGATCGATTATAAGTAAAATAAACTTTATTCATATATTATTCCCAACAAATAAATTATAATGTGACAGTGTAAAAAACATCAGCATATTATAATAATCATCCTAAAATTCAACACTCCCAACAACTAAAAATTTTTATTTATATCTCATAATAAAATACTAAATGTTTATTAAATAAATAATATTGTGAACCAATAATGATTTAAACATACATTAATATTGTAATAGAGAAAATGTCACATTAGTGTTATTTTAGCATATTGGTGACTTGATTTCGCATATTGTTAGATACCATATTTATTTCCCATACTTACACAATTGTTTGATTATAACTTAGTGTATATTATTTAAACTTAATGAGATTATACAGAAATAAGTATAATACTAAAAAGAAGGTTACAGCGATTTGATAGATGAATGACCCCTTCTTCCATTCATAGATAGAAACTTTTCTTTTTACTAGTTATAGGAAAAACTATGCATTGCTATTCTAGTTATGAATAGGTGATTATAACTTATTATATAGTCTATAATAGTTTTACCACATGAAAGAATATATGAATAAATAAAGAAAATAAACGGTGAGTCAACACTTTTCTATAAATTGTCTATGTAATTTAATTCAACAATTATTTGATTTCTTAAAAAAAAAAAAAAAAAACATTATATTTGATAAGTTGTGAGAATAATATATAAAGAGTTTAACTAGTTGAGGGTAAGGAAAAGTTGTGAAGCTTTGCTATTATTGTATCATAAACTTCTTCATTTCACCATTGCCACATGGTTTACCTAGTATGTTCACCCAGTAGTATGGCTGGCTGCTGACGATTTGCAAATATAGGACTTTCAGATGATTATGCTACATACACAACGATAAATTCTGATAGGAAACGTATAAATATACTTAATTGAAGGAAGATGTTTTCAGGATTTTGACCAAATGAATAAATGTGAATGCCGTATTTTCCGGAGACGACCTTTTTCCACACAAAGAAATAAAGCAAAAACAAATGTTGATTTTCAAATTTGAGATACGGTCTGGGCTTGTGGTAATTGCCCGTCTGTGAATTTAAGTACTTTGATAGAGTTGGTACTGATTTAATTTATTTAATGAATTTCTTTAGGAATAATTCACATGAGCACGTTTAGTGGCATTTGAGTGTAACACTGATGCTCGGTGTTGTCAAGAGTACTGCGTTTGACGTACGACATACAATAATCACTTGTGGAGGTAGAAATCCGCTTAAAGAGGCATTTTTAGTTAATTCAAACGTAATATAATAACATATTATACAAATAAAGAGTGATAAGAACAATCTAAGTGTAACAGGAAGTTATAATACATAATATGTTTAATCACACTTAAATTTACAATACCAAACAAGTAGGCCATAAAACAGGTACATTCATATAACTGAAACATGGCAACAATGCGAAACGTAAAAGTGTTGCTGGCTTATATCGTCACGCCGTTGTTCCCAAGCATTCCAGCTTCCAAGTAGTTCCAGCATTCGCTGTAAGAGTGCTCTGAAGTCAAGTCGGGGCATCAAATTAGGGATATCCCATACAATACATATCTATGTTACCATTTCGATATCCGTGGTACACACCCATCGGTAAGACGGCTTTGTTAGGCTTTGCTGTTGTACTCCTTGATAGCATTCTTTGGAAAAGCACAGTAATAGCAGCGTAGATTGAGGAATTATTGATGATTTGAAACACGTCAAGTTTACTCTTCCTTTTCACAGAAGATCAGAAGCCCATTTTATGTAACTTAACCTAACCTAACCCACCCACCCACCCATACACGTACACATACAGTGGTAATGATGTACAGTAACTCTAATGTACTGCGGATACCTGTACCATTAAAACCTAATACAGTAATAAAAAAGTATCCGTTAGTCTAGTATGTAACTAGTGAAGATCAAAATTAAAACTCGGATAATTTTATTGATCAAATTAACCACGTAAGTCATTCATATGAATAAGCAATCAGTTATTTCTAGGCATTTTCATAAATTTATTCTATATGACAAAAGCTTAGTTTTATCCTTTAATCACTCTTAAACCTGGATGAACTGGCTGGATTGACTTTCTAATGGTTATGAATTCATCCTTGAGTCCTAGCAGCGTTCATGCACAATAGCTCTCATGTGTTAATTCGTGTAAAAATATATTATACACCTTGAGTATTTGTGTATGAACTATTTTTACCCACCTAACATTAATTTACTTATGTTAGTTACCGAAACTTCTCACCTCCCCCTAACTATCTTGATCACAAAAGATAATGGATGTTATTTTAGCTAATATAATTTATTGGTATATAAATATTTATATGACATAAAATAGTAAATTAATTTATTAATGTTTGTCTGTAGAAATGCTGCTCTTTAATTTTCAATAAAACAATATAGCTATTGAATATATGTTAAAATATTATTAAAGCTATAAAACATGTCTAGAATACTAAACGAGGCATGCTTCATGTATGAGTAATTTTAATGTTAACAATTTTGATTGTATAATAAATTATAGGTTTAAAAACAATGTACTGTGTACGATAAACAACAATTTAAATGTTTTACACAAACATAAAAGTATACATTATTTGTTACATTATTCATAATATTTTTTAGTAATATATTTAGCTGTAGAATGTATTCCGTACGTAGTACCACTGTACGTGTATGGGCGGGCGAGCGGATCAATGCCATTGTACGTGTATGGGTGGGCGGGTGGGTCAGTACCGCTGTACGTGTATGGATGGGCGGGTGGGTTCAATACCATTGTACGTATATGGGTGGGTGGCTTGGTCAGTACCAATGTACGTGTATGGGCGGGTGGGTGGATCTATGCCATTGTACGTGTATGGGCGGGTGGGTGGGTCAGTACCGCTGTACGTGTATGGATGGGCGGGTGGGTTCAATACCATTGTACATGTATGGGTGAGCGGGGGGTTGAATTTATAGACTGAGATATAAATTCACACCAAAAAGTAAAATTATTTTTAATAATTTTAAATGATAACAATAATAAACCATTTTGTTTATTATTGTTATCATAGTTTTCGTTTTATAATATAGTTACAAAAACATACAGAATGGTAAGTGCGCATTTGTATTGTTTGTAATTACGTAGAATTAACATGTTGTTAAAGTTAAATATTTTAACAACTCAAAAAGTTTAACGAATATGATTAGTTGTAATGTTTACAGAGTTGATGAGTTTTATTTTGACACTCAAGACTTAAGTTATGTATAAAAATACGTACTTTTTTGAGTTCGTATGAAAAAAATATATATATAATATATATTTATATATATATATATGTATAAAATATATATATAAAATATATATATATATATGTATAAAAAATAGTACTATTTTGAATGAAAGTGTCACAAACGAATAATACTTTTATAATATAACTAATTCACGTAACGAGAAACTGTCAATCACTTTTGGTGATAATTATCTTAAGACTATTATGTGTTGTTATTGAAATATCCGTCTTATCAATACACTAATTACTACTTGAGAGTTATGGATCAGTTGATCTTACCAAGGCACCGTAACTGACAACAGACTTAAACCGTTCGTGAAGTCGATGGCAACAACATCCCCAGTAGGTAATATAGAACTTATGTGAACATCAACATGACATGTAAACAATTGAATTCAAAATCGTTTTATACTAAGTTCAAAATTCTAATTTCACAACCATAATTATATATTTTCTTAGTTATATGAGTTGGTTTGAGACTTTTATCTTGAATTATTTTGCCGCTGTTAGTTTTATCTTATGAATCATCTCTCATCTTACTTTCCTGTTAAGTTGGTAGTATCCTTGATCATGTACACCTACAATATATTCCATCTAATAGGAATATTTGTGCCGGTAATTTGGTTAGTTAGTGTGGCCCGCAACCACAGCTGGTTTAAACTGCATTACATGTACATAGAACTACACTAGCGCTCCACAATGGACCACAAAAACAGCTGATATTTTGAGACTCTAAACTTGTCGTTGGATGGGAAATCTATTTGTGTTTAAAATAAATGTGAAATAAATATCTAAATTCAAGTTACTTCAGTCACAGTTCAGTAAATTATCTACATCTACACCCAGAGTCTGTGACAATAAGCAGATTCGTATATTTTTATAGAAAGAAAATACCTATTAACATTCGACCCCCCTTATCTGCAAATATGTGCCCATTCTTGTTTTATAACCACAGGAGTGGCTCTAGGGTAATAATTTCATGGTCATACCGGAAGACGAGCCCAGTAAAACTGTATGGTAATCGTAAAGTTAAGTATCCTTCATTTAAATAAACGTTTAACAAAGTAACTCCTTCTTCGTCGATCTTATATCAAAAGATTGAATGATTTAATATACAAAAAAAGGGGGAAAAAAACAGGGATTTTGAGCAATTTTAGAAACCTAGTTATCGTTTAGTATTTTTATATAATGTAATTGCTTACAATTGGGTATATATTACTATTAATAAAAGTACGCCCACTGAAAGAAATAAAAATAATTTGAGAAATTAAATATTAAGTTCTTGGATATAATATCAGGATTAGTAAAAAAAAGTGAAAAAGATATATTTATAGTATAGAGATGGACGAGAAAGTTTATGTTTTTATACCTCTCATGTCATTTTTAGTTGATCAATTCAACACTGTCACTCACTATATGCATACTAATTTCTGACTAAAAAAGTTGTACTAACCAATACATGTTCTCTCTCTCTCTCTCTCTCTCTCTCTCTCTCTCTCTCTCTCTCTCTCTCTCTCTCTCTCTCTCTCTCTCTCTCTCTCTCTCTCTCTCTCTCTCTCTCTCTCTCTCTCTCTCTCTCTCTCTCTCTCTCTCTCTCTCTCTCTCTCTCTCTCTCTCTCTCTCTCTCTCTCTCTCTCTCTCTCTCTCTCTCTCTCTCTCTCTCTCTCTCTCTCTCTCTCTCTCTCTCTCTCTCTCTCTCTCTCTCTCTCTCTCTCTCTCTCTCTCTCTCTCTCTCTCTCTCTCTCTCTCTCTCTCTCTCTCTCTCTCTCTCTCTCTCTCTCTCTCTCTCTCTCTCTCTCTCTCTCTCTCTCTCTCTCTCTCTCTCTCTCTCTCTCTCTCTCTCTCTCTCTCTCTCTCTCTCTCTCTCTCTCTCTCTCTCTCTCTCTCTCTCTCTCTCTCTCTCTCTCTCTCTCTCTCTCTCTCTCTCTCTCTCTCTCTCTCTCTCTCTCTCTCTCTCTCTCTCTCTCTCTCTCTCTCTCTCTCTCTCTCTCTCTCTCTCTCTCTCTCTCTCTCTCTCTCTCTCTCTCTCTCTCTCTCTCTCTCTCTCTCTCTCTCTCTCTCTCTCTCTCTCTCTCTCTCTCTCTCTCTCTCTCTCTCTCTCTCTCTCTCTCTCTCTCTCTCTCTCTCTCTCTCTCTCTCTCTCTCTCTCTCTCTCTCTCTCTCTCTCTCTCTCTCTCTCTCTCTCTCTCTCTCTCTCTCTCTCTCTCTCTCTCTCTCTCTCTCTCTCTCTCTCTCTCTCTCTCTCTCTCTCTCTCTCTCTCTCTCTCTCTCTCTCTCTCTCTCTCTCTCTCTCTCTCTCTCTCTCTCTCTCTCTCTCTCTCTCTCTCTCTCTCTCTCTCTCTCTCTCTCTCTCTCTCTCTCTCTCTCTCTCTCTCTCTCTCTCTCTCTCTCTCTCTCTCTCTCTCTCTCTCTCTCTCTCTCTCTCTCTCTCCCTCCTACTGTCTCCCTCCCCCTATCTCTCTCTCTCTTTCTCTCTCTCTCCATCTGTCTCCCTACCTCCCACCTTTCTCTCACTCTATTAGCCTAAACCAGAACAGGTTAAGTAAAAAAATTTTCAAATTGTGTCTCTATCTCTCACTCTCTAATTTTTAAATTTAATACAATATAATTTTAAGTAATCAAATTCTGCAAACAATTTTAGCAAAACTAATACATTGGAAGTGAATAAAAATCTAGATAGCATATTCTGTTCAATGCAACTAGTTTTTGAATGGGCAGTGTTTTTGTTGGGGGTAAACTGTTCAAGGGGCAGTGTTTTGAATGGTGGGGGTAAACTGTTCAAGGGGCAGTGTTTTGAATGGTGGGGGTAAACTGTTCAAGGGGCAGTGTTTTGAATGGTGGGGGTAAACTGTTCAAGGGGCAGTGTTTTGAATGGTGGGGGTAAACTGATGACATGTGGAAATAGGTGGATTATGTTGACGGAATTTTTGTACCCCATTTCAAGTGTTATAAAAGGTTTTGATCCCAACCAAATGATCACTCCACATGTTGTGTAAACGAACTAAAACACACAAACTGTTTATTTTGTACAATACAGACGATACAATTTACATCCGGTTACATTTACTCTTCTGTGTCCACAGCTACCAAGGAATGGAGTGTCTGACAGAACCTCCTGAAGGGGAGTCATCAGTGCGTGTAGTCACCCGAGAGGAATGGGGAGGCAGAGAACCAGTAGAGGTGGAAAATCCTCCCCGCAAGTTGGACAGCCCCTTGACTCATGTCACCTTTATCCACACACACACCGAGTCCTGCCATAGTGTGGAGGAGTGTAGGAAGATAATCAAAGGGATGCAGGACAGGCAGATGGACCACGCTGGTCTTCCAGACATCACTTATAAGTAAGTTCTACTGGATCACCTGTGTTGTCAGTAGCTGCTGGAAGCTTGAGATGTTAGGGATTGCAAAATGACTACTCTATTGTAAAGGACAATAAAGTCATCAGTGATTATAACCAAGAAGTAGATTTAAAAGTAATAATATGTTTGACAGCAGTATGTATACAGTATGGATTTTTACTTATCAAACAAGTTATTTTTCAGTGTAGGTAAGACTGCTGGATGCAGATTGTAAGGCTCAAGGTTCTAATACTCAACATTTCTGACGGCTAGGAACTCATTAACACATAGACTTGTGACTTATGTGAACTGGCTGTTCAACGTTTGTTGTACAGCTGAAGAGTGTTTAGCACTTAAATAAGTCAAATGACATTTATTTTTAATATAAGGATGCTAAATTTTTTTATTACATTTTACAGTATTACTTTGAAAATCTTTGTCAAATGTGAGTTAAAACAGAGTGTATGGTAGCCTGATAGAAGAAGAGGATAGTATAGCAATTCTCTCATACTAGTTCAAAAACTCCTAGAGCCTCTAGAGGTGGAATTCAGCACGAGGGTGCCTCAAGGTCGTTCATATTGTTCCAGTGTTGAAATTCCTATAGTAACTAACAACATTCAAAATATCATTTGGCTCTTATTTCTGCCTTGCTAAATAGGTGAACTGGAAGGCAATACTAGCCTCTGGTGCACTGCACTGGGTTCAAGAGACTTGGTTAAGTTATCTTCTGAGCGGTGAATGCTGTTCGTTCAACAGGAATCAGTTGATCAATATGAAGAGTACTGCTGCAAAAAGTTTATTGTTTTATATATAAACATTAAAACCACTTTACAAGCTGTTTAGTGTTGAAGCGAAACCAATCAACCACCTAACTCAAGAGTGTACAGATCTTTTCTCTTGTTGATTAGTTAAAATATCAAAAGATTCTCTGCATATTAACACTGATGCACATTTGAATTCATGTTAAATGATAACATTGCGGTAGTTCCCGTAATGTAAAAAAAAAAAAAAAAAAAACACACACACACACACAAACACACACACACACGCGCGCACGCGCGCGTTCACGCACGCACGCACGCACAAGTACCTTTCGTACCGAAATGCGGATTATATTACTACGTCTCATGACATGTAATGGGGCGGTAATTGTTGATTCTGTAACGGACATTCTTAATTCAAATTCCTTGTTAACTTAGTTTGAATGCTAAGGGGTAGAAGAACGTTATTTGTGACTGTTACGTATCCCATAAACACGTTTATTCAACTCATTGTGTTTTTGATGGCTTGGTATATAGTGTGATGCTTTGCTTATCGTGGTTTTAGACATATAAGTGGGAAGATTTCGTATTTCTGGTATCAAACAGACACTGAAGCTTCAATAGAGTTTGGGAAAGATAATTTTGAAAAAGACTGGTTGAACTATAAGGAATTGGATATACAAAACAGTTTATTTAATAATTATAAACTGTTAGCTTTTCAACTAAAACCAATTTTCATTTTGTTTCGATAGAAGAAGCAATCTTCTTGTGACAAATTATATGACTGTTTACTTTTGATCCATTCCAGTAACTTTTATCCTATAAAGCTGTCTTGTTGTATATACAAGTGTTCGGCGATGTAACAGTATCGTAGCTTGTTCCAGTTTCCTTATCGGAGGTGATGGACTGGTGTATGAGGCCAGGGGGTGGACTGTCGAGCCTTTAAGACCACTCCTCTATGACTACCTTGGCACCAGGGGGGTAGAGATCGCCTACATTGGAGACTTTGAGGGTAAGTTAATCCGAATAGATTTATTTAAAATAAGATTATAATTTACTTAAAAAGAAAGCCTCTGACGTTCTTACACTTTATAACAGACTATATATGCCTTTGTAGATTAATAACGTTCACTGATCTACTTAAAAATTGTATTAATAAATTTAATTTGCAAACGGTAATGAACTATTGAGTTTGACTCGACTCGAGTGCTATTTAGTAAGTAAAATTACTATGAATTAGAAGAAAGACACAACGTTTTTATAGAAATAACAAATTACTGTTTCGAAATTTGAATGACTAGTAAAAGAGGAGGAATATTAAATTAATAATTTTAAAAAAGGTAATAAGTCATAAGTAGATACACTTACAGCCCTATATCCACATGTATACAAATAGGTTATTATATAATAAAAAAACAGATAAAAATATCATATAGGTTATCATATATTTAAAGATCTATATATTTTGGAAAAACTCACAATCTAAATTTCGAACGAAATTTTTGGAAACCGAGATTGTTGAAGTTTTTAGATACTTAAAGGCAAAAGACTTTAAAAATCCATTGATGAAGGTCCAAAGATACTAAATACATGAGAGCTGCTGTTAACAGCAGAACAGAACATTCTGTCTATACCCAAAGCTTAATCGTTTGTGTAGTACGTATGGTTTGTATGTACCAGTGTGCGATGTTAATCACATCTAATTAAGGTTTAATTAGTGTATTTAATTTTTTTATCTGGACTTTCACCCAAAGAGATAAATATTCTATATTTGAATATAACAGGAGCACTCGAATTTCACGAGTTTAAGGCTTCTAAAAAATGTAATCAGTACAAAGTCCAAAATAAACCTTAAAAATAAAAATACGCTGTATAAATACAGATTAAAATTATATCCATTAACCTTTGTTAACTTTCCCCAAATACATTTTGTTTTAGTAAAAATATTTGAATAATATCCAAAAGATTAATAGAAAAATATTAGTAAATTTACATAATAACTAAAATTAGACTCTACTAAAAAATGCACTTGGCACTGAAATTTATACCAGGAATAATTTGAAAACCAAGACGTGAGCTTGGATTACATTTTTTTAATGACAATAAAGGATTTCCACAAAATACAAGGTTACAAAAATGTTAATAAAATATCTTACAAAAGTACTGTATAAAATTATGTAATATAGGCCTACGATTGTTTTATATTATCTTCACGTTTGAAATATACCATTTCACTTGAACGATTGACGATGTCCATAAAAAATAAAGATGTTTCTTTTTTTCAGATGAGGGGCCACCGCCAAATATGTTGAAGACTGCTCTTAATTTTGTTCTGTTTGGAATCAGAAACAACCTAATTAGTCCTTCATTTCAAAGCATTCATTTAGCATAGATAGCCAACACTTCATACAACACTTCATAGATAGCCAACACTTCATACAACACTTCATAGATAGCCAACACTTCATACAACACTTCATAGATAGCCAACACTTCTTACAACACTTCATAGATAGCCAACACTTCATACAACACTTCATAGATAGCCAACACTTCATAGCCAACACTTCATACAACACTTCATAGATAGCCAACACTTCATAGATAGCCAACACTTTATACAACACTTCATAGATAGCCAACACTTCATACAACACTTCATAGATAGCCAACACTTCATACAACACTTCATAGATAGCCAACACTTCATACAACACTTCATAGATAGCCAACACTTCATACAACACTTCATAGATAGCCAACACTTCATACAACACTTCATAGATAGCCAACACTTCATACAACACTTCATAGATAGCCAACACTTTATAGATAGCCAACACTTCATACAACACTTCATAGATAGCCAACACTTCATACAACACTTCATAGATAGCCAACACTTCATACAAAACTTCATAGATAGCCAACACTTCATAGATAGCCAACACTTCATACAACACTTCATAGATAGCCAACACTTCATACAACACTTCATAGATAGACAACACTTCATAGATAGCCAACACTTCATACAACACTTCATAGATAGCCAACACTTCATAGATAGCCAACACTTCATAGATAGCCAACACTTCATAGATAGCCAACACTTCATACAACACTTCATAGATAGCCAACACTTCATAGATAGCCAACACTTCATACAACACTTCATAGATAGCCAACACTTCATACAACACTTCATAGATAGCCAACCCTTCATACAACACTTCATAGATAGCCAACACTTCATACAACACTTCATAGATAGCCAACACTTCATAGATAGCCAACACTTCATACAAAACCGTCTTTCTGAATCTTTCTAATCGATAAGACGCTTAACACAGAGAGAAAAAGAGGTAGTTTTCTTATGGCCACAGCGAAGACTCCATTAGCAGATATAAATAGATAAAGTACATCTGAAGTAATAACTACTACATCTATTAATACTCGAGGATTTGGGAGGAAGAAAAAAGGGACTGACAACAGTTCGTGCCCTGCCATCCCCACAGCAAATTGGAGAACTAACTCGACATTCATTCAGTACAATACTGGATGCAAAGTCTGTTTATTTATTCTCTGTGCTTAACCTAAAATTGGTGGCTGAGGCCTTTATCATAATTACTCACCATTATTGATTAAAAATATTGTAAATAAATGGTTTTGATTAAAGAGATATATGTAGAAACTTTTGTTTGAGGTGTTGTTTTCTAGTTTAATATTTACAACAGTTTCTAAATATTCTACTGTTACGTAGGTACACGATTATTTCATAACTATTTACTATAAACTATATATCTAATGAGTGTCTTAGTACATTAAGCTGGAAATATTGTTATATACCATTCTATTACTGAGTTGAATGAATGAAGTTTATTTAAATAAAATATATTAAAAATCGATTAAAAAAGTAAATGTAACAAATGTTTATTGTTTTAGAATTTATTCTTATGTTTATAAAGTTCTCCTCAAATACAAATAAATAAATTAAGACTGAAACAAGAGTCCTAATATATAATAGAAATGTAAAAAATATTGCTATTTACAACTTCAATCAATTTAATAACTGTATTACCAAAAAGCACATTACATCACTGGCACATATACATAACCTATAAATAGATCAACAATGAATAATATTATACATTAGAGATATATCTCTTTCACTAAATGTCCTCATGACTAATTTAATCTATATAATTAATTTCTTAAATTAGTCTACTTGAAATAAGTAACTAAATGTCAGGCTGCCTTTAAAATATATTAAATCCTACATAACATACATTCTTTGTTACTCATTCAAGCGCTCATACACACATTACTTGATATCTAAGACTTCATTATATTACGGCCCGGCAAGGTCCCAAATAATAAAGTGACTCTGTGGCTACTGATGGTTTTTTTCTCTCACATTCATTAAACCACACAATACAAATATAAATGACTAGGCACTTTTTTAGGAATTTAACCAACACTATTTACAGCCAATAATGTCTCTTAACACCTGATCTGTCAATATCTGCTACTTTTCGTCAACTGTCATTGTTAAGCACTTTACCGTCACAAAAAGCATACAACTCCAGACTGTAGACTGACACTGACTAGTTGGCAGAATGGTGTCTTTTTGTAAAGGGCAACTGCAATCTAGAACGTTCCGGAAACGTAAATTAGAATATTCCTGACCACTATCCTGGAGGGTTTTAATACATTCTAGAAGCCCTATAAACTTTTAAAATCTACATTGCAATTTTAAAAGTTTCACACTTTCGAGGGGCTTCTAGATTGGCGAGCAGCCACAAGTGACCTGCCGCATCCCATAACCATAGTGAAATGTTGATCTTTCTCAGATTGTCGTGGTCCACATCAATAAGATATACGTACTAATCAATACGTATATGTACTAAATTATATGATACTGTTTTCCTCGTTTTTCTCATTTAGATTCTACTCACCATTAAAGGAATATTTACTATAATGTCAAAAGTAATTTTTATTTTCATTTTATTTTTAATTAGAGTGACAGTAATAGCTAAATGATCACGAACTGTTAAATATTTCCAGCAGTTTTTTATCTAGAAAAAAAAAACTCTACTATTAATCTTAATTTTAGTTTGTTTCTTTTCAATTAAAGTTATAGACATGGATAAGCTATCGTTATCGATTCCTGTTTGTCCAAAATTCATATAAATGGAAATGAACTTGTTTAAAATATCATGATTTATGATTTTATACTTTTGTTGCTGATTTTATACTTTTTTTGCATAAAAAAATACTTATAAGAAGACACCATTGTGTTACTATGAAAGATGAAATATCCATTTTAATCTCTTTAATAGTGACACTCACGATTCACAATCACATGCCTATGTACCACTTACAGATACCATATTCAAATTGTCTAAACAAATTGATATTTTAAACATCAAATATGTGGCCAGAATTTGCACAAAAAACATGGTTAAAAGTATATTGTATGTTATCTCTATATGAAGGGAAGTGCACAACGTGCGTGCAACTAAAACTAAAAAAATATCTCGATAAGGGTGTTATATGGTGTGGTAGTCTTCTATCGTCCTTGAAGATTGGGCGATAAAAACCTTTTACTCAATGGCAGGTTGTTGGTGATGTGTGGGCTGGATGTTTTGTTGTATAGACATTTCTAGATCAGTTAAGAGTCCGAGTTAAGAGTCTTTATCAGTTAAGAGTATTAAAGAGTATTAGAGATCATTCGAGAGTATTCCGGAATATTCTGAGATGTTCAATAATGTTCCAGAATATCTTGGAATATTTTGGGCATTAAAAACCCATCTAGAATGTTGTAAAATGTTTTGGAACATATTGGATCAATAGAAGCCTTTTGTTGAAACATTACAGAACACGATGGATTGTTGTGGAACGTTTTGCAGCATTCAGAACCATTCGCAGCCTTTTTTTGTATAGGTGGAATTACTCATTAGTATACTCCAATATCAAGATCAATATTGAGTTTCTATTAGTAATGAAGGGAAGATCTGGGAAAGAAGTGAACTTTTGATTATAT
This sequence comes from Stictocephala bisonia, assembly GCA_035578905.1. Classification (NCBI taxonomy): domain Eukaryota; kingdom Metazoa; phylum Arthropoda; class Insecta; order Hemiptera; family Membracidae; genus Stictocephala; species Stictocephala bisonia. The sequence goes on along the minus strand of JAQJVL010000045.1, from coordinate 1,219,975 downwards.
TATAATTATGGAATGTGCGCAGTAAACTCAGTTATCCAAAAGAAAGATTTTGTTTATAAACAGGTGAATATATAAAACATAAAATATATAAAACATAAAATATATAAAACATAATTTTAATAAAAATTTTAAATCCTTTTTTTTTAATTTATTCTTTAACTCTAATTACTACGCAATATCATACGCAGGTCCCTGGGTAACGAAACTGGGTAACTCAGCTGCTTTAGCTTTAAGTTCAGGTCCAATTGTGGACGCAATGTAGAAGTTAAGAAGCAATGATGTTAGAAAATATTGTACTATGCAGGGGATGGCTTGCCTTGCAGACAAAGTGTCAAATGGAGGCCCTAAAGACTCCCATAGAATATGTCGTGTTCACCCTCATGGCTGCTAAGGGATGTTCTAAGTCACAATGTGGTAGTTTCGCAGGCAATGACGTTAGTAAATATTGTACCACGCAGAAGCTGGTTTGCCTTGCAGCCAAGGGGTCAACTAGAGGCATTGAAGACTCCAATGGAACATGTCATGTTCACCCATACGGACACGGAGAGTTGTTCTACTCACAAACAGTGTGTCCTTATCATCCGCAGGATTCAGGATGAACAAATTAATGGAGAACTCGAGGCCGTAGATATCAGATTCAAGTGAGTAGTAAGTTAAATTTCCCCTAAATGTAATTTCTTTTAGCTAAATAACATTATTAAAAGTGCTATTAGATATTATTTTTGGTTCATTAAAGTGCTGACCCTTTTGTTAATTTGAATTTTCAGCCTTTTGGATTATTAGTTTTACTTTATGTATACGCTTAGGAAAATTGAAATTTGGACCTAACGTATAATTGTTTGAACTAAATCACATTTACAATTGAAATGTTTGGTAAATGAGGCTTGAATATATTGTGTCACTACATATTCGCTAAAAACTACCCTAAATTGTGTTAAAACGAATCACCAATTTTTCAGTTTTAGTACCCAAACCCATATTCAATATTAAGTCCAGACTGTACTGGTATTCCACACTCATACTTCGATTTCAACAAGTACAGAGCTGCAAAGAATGTTAAGAACAGTTTGAAACGTCCAAGTTACTAGTAGAAACTCCGTAAAGTCGCGTTAGGCAGCAGAAGACCTGCCAGAGGTCCACTTCTCACTAGAAGGCAACGGGTAATTAGACTACGGTTGCTCAAATTCATGTCAATTGACAGTGGGTGATTGGAAGGCAGTGCTCTTCACTGATGAAACAAGATTTAGTCTGAGGTCTCGAGATGGTGATCGTGTGTGGAGAAGGCGTGTAAAACGCTTAGCAAAGGCCTGTTTCTCATCTCAGGTACCTTTTGGAGGTGGTTCCATTATGTTTTGTGGTGGAATAAGTTGTGAGGCGTTAACCGAGTTAGTAACCATTAGAAGACCAGCTCTAAATGCTCCCATATATACAGAAACTATCCTCCAAGATCATGTTCCTTTCGCACCATTGGTCCTCAGTTTATGCTAATCACACAGTGTCTAGAGTGGCCACCAAGAATCCCAGATCTAAACCTAATAGAACATGTGTGGGACACTATAAAAAAACGAAAAATTGCTAGAAATCCACCACTATCAATGCTTGCAGAGATGGAACAAACAGTGAAAGAGGAGTGGGAGGGAATGCCCATTGAATCTATTCAGCATCTAATCGAAAGTATGCTTAGAAGGCTCCAGGAAGTCATTCAAGCAAGAGGGGGTAATACCCATTACTAACTAACAGCAAAATGTACATTTTTATATTAAGTTTATTATTACTGTTTTTAACCTAAATTACTACGTGTAGAAAAAGTTACTAATTTTCAATTATAAATTTATATTAATTAAATCTGTAGTTAAACCAACTGTAAATTGATGTTATTGAGTTTTTCATATTTATTTCTCTTAAATATATTTGTTACAGCACAATAATAGGGTGAATAATAACTTAGAAAATTAAATTATAAAAAAAATTCAAAAAATAAGTGCTGCGTTACTTTTGTCCAGGAGTGTAGAATGAAAGAAAGCTGCGTAAATGTAGATTATAGTTCTGATTAAATTAATGTTTACCTACACCACAGTAAATGTTTTTTCCGTTTCATAAAAGGTGACTTGTGCAGTTTTTTGATCGGAGGCAATGGATGGATCTATGAAGGTCGAGGGTGGAACACAGAACCCCTGCGGTATGGATTATACGAGTACCTGACAGGGAAGGGGATTGAGGTGGCGTACATAGGGGTGTTTGATGGTAAGGTTCAACACACCATGTTATATTACACTAGCAAATATCAAATGAGAAAACTTGGCTTTTATTGATGGGTTCATTTCCATGTAGACTGTAGGTGATCTGTTTGCTAGGGGATGATTCCTGCTTACTATTAAACAAAGGATGGATGCGTTTCTTTAACGCAGAACATATTTTACGTATTTTATTTAGCCTACTGACACTTATTTTTTACATCAGGTAAAATATTAAAATAGTAAAATAGTAAAATAGTGAAATAGTGAAATAGTAAAATAATAAAATATTGAAATAGTAAAATAGTAAAATAAGTCCTCCAGTAAACAATAATTGGAGGACTTACAAAAAAATATATTTTCCTCGTGACTTTGGATAAAAAAACTCTCATTGATTTACAATACTTTCAAATAAATGTTTTAAATCGATAAGCTGGATGATGTGCTTTAGTCCTTGTTATATAATTTAAGAGAAGTGTTTTATTTCCATTTTGGACAAATATTTAAGTAAATGTTCACTAGAATCATCCTATGGTCTTCAATTCAGATACATGTATTGAAAAATTAAATCTAGAGTTTAAAATACGGTATGTGAAAATACAATATTTTTTTTTTATAATTTAATAAATAAACGAGACAGTTTGTAAACAACCACCAACGTTGTATTGAAAGTAAACTAATTTTTTAAGAACTGTTCACCGAACTTAAATTGACATAAAAAAGAGATTGACCTTGCTAACAATATATTTTGCTAATTTAAAATCTTTGAAATTACGTTTAGTAAAAAAATTATTTATTTTATCCAACTGTCCTCCCATAATATAAAGCATTATAACTTATTAAGGATATAATCATTCTTATTTAGATAATTTGTAATTTTACTATATTAATTTTCACTTGTAATTTCGTAATTTTCATAGCATAAGTGTGTATTTTCTCTATGTTAAAAATCGTACTTCAGAAAATATTACATATTACATCATTTTTCGTATGTGTTTTTTTCAGAAATTGGCCCACCCCCAATAATGCTACGAGCTGCAAGGAACCTAATGCTTTACGGGATCAATGAGAATTTGATCAAGATGAATTTTGATTGTACTCATGTATCATAGAAAGAGTATTTTACCAAACCACTTGTGTGAGAACATTTATTTGGTCCCTACAAAAACTGCTATGCAAGATATGTAAATAAATATGTAGGAGTGTTGGATTTATTTAGCTCAGATGCACCAACTAGGAGAAGCCATTGATATGAGAGTAAGGCAATTTGAAAATTTTACGAGAAAAATGTTGTGTGCAAAAACTTAATATATTTTTGAAAATATCTTGGAGGTTCAACCTTCAAACATCGAGTAGCTCTAACAATTATAATACCATTATTCATAAATGTTTAACTTATTATCTTTCAAAAATATACGTCACCTAAAAATGAAGAATATTTTACTAGTCTTTACTTATTAAAAGTATAACCAATTTAAAGATAACAAGTCAGAAACCTGGTACGGTTTTCAGGCGGTGAGTGGACCTCAAGATGTGTAGAGTGTGGGGGACCTCTGCTCTACACGTCTTGAGTGAACCTCACTTTTTGAGAGAGCAGATCCCTAAGTTAATAGATCTATAAACAAATAAGACACTCCTATAATTCAGTCTACAGTAAACAATAAGTCACTGCAGTTTTAAGCTCCATCATATAATCTCTGAAGAGAAAGGGCATGCACAATTTGCTAAAGCTTAGAAGTTTTAACTATTTTTCGATGACTTGATTTACTTTATTTAATGGATCTCCCGAATTGACATAGGCGCCCTTAGTGGAATTTTTTTAGTGAAGCTCTGACAAACAGTGTTGCCAAGAGTGCTTCATTACGTAGACAAACAATATCAACTTGAAGGAGGCATTTAAAATTGGTTTAAACAATAATATAACAGAAAAATATAAAAATAATGTTATAAAAACAATCTATAAACAATAGGAAACGATAAGATAAAATCCACGAACATAGTATGTTTACCCACCCTAAAATTTAAAATATCAAACAAATAGGTTATAAAACAGGTGCATACAAAGAACTGAAACGTGGCAACATTGCAACACGTTTCTATGGTTGAAACTGGTTTACATCTTCACGCCATTGGTCATTCTCAAACTCCTTGTAGTTCCAGAATTTGCTGTTAGAGAGCTCTGAAGTCAAGTTGTGACATTTGTCACAAAAAGTACAGTATGCAAGGTGCTATAGATACACAAGAATAACCTTATGTTTGGGGATGCACCCGACAGAATGTACCCCTTAACCTTTAGGGTTAACAAATAGTTTAACATTATTAGTCTAAGTTTAAGAGAAATATTTAAAATAATGTATGTACTCGAATATAAGAATTTGAAACATGTAAACACTTTAATTGATAAAAATTGATAGAAATAAATCTCATAAATAACATTGAAATAATTGTTTTAAAGTCCCATAGAGTTTATCTGAGTATATCTAAATTACAACTGTATTAAATCAGAAAATGCCTGACAAATTGAAAACCATATCTCATTGACAAAATTATAAAATTACTTTTTTCTAAATTTTCAAACAGTTTTTTCCAAAGAATAATAGTAAGCGTTAAGACGTTATTTCTAAATAACGTTTAATGAATACTTTATTGTGAATTTAATGTTTTTACTGTATTAAATTAACGGTAAAAAGTCTTCGACAAAGGATGTTATTATTACGGCTATAATTGCAGAGTGTGATGTTAAGTTTTGTAGTTTTGAATAGCTTTAGTTAAGCAACCCGTTGCTAGTTATAAACTCATCTTCTCTAGCCTAAAAGTTAAAAAGTAAACACATAAATCTTTTCTTGTTTTAATACTACAATTTACTACACTATACTTTAATAAGTTATTTTGTAATGACCAGAATTGTGGATATTGTTTGACAACTTAACTCTGTCAAGTTCTGCTGATAGTAGAATAAATATTTTTCAATTCATCCGCTGTCAGAATGCCTATTACATAAAAACTATGTAATAGGCATAGTGACATATCTACGCATATACCTATGTATATTACGTAAAAATATCAAATAAGATACAGATGGAACCTAATAAAATAACTGTATAAAGTAAGTTGTACCCTAAAATGTTGACCGTCAATTTAGCCCTGAAATCGTAGATGCACTACTGACACTGGAAAACACGCTCCTTCAAGTATTTGATAAGAGTAATAATACATTTGTAAGTTTAGTAGGTTTGACATTGATTTAAATTAGCATTTATTTCATAAATATTTATACAATTTATGTGGGGAATGCCTCTTTGATAACAATACAATATCAGTATAATATTTAACACATTATTTTAAATATATGATTCCTTCTCAGATGTGCGAATTTTTCTTACAAGATTTTTTAAAATTTAAATTATGATATATTTATTTATAATCTACCCTAGAATTATTTTTAACATTTGACTAAACTAATGTGTCAATGAATTAAAAATATAGCTGTTCACGCTAAGTCAATTTATGTTTAAAAATAAGACATCTCAATGTGACGGTTTTAAATTCTTTTAACAGCCCATCCTTAGGTAAGTAAAACATATTTAGCAATATTATTATAACAGAGATTAACCTTTCGTTGCATTTAAGTTTTGTCTCTTAAATAGACATTTTCAACTATTTTCTGAATATAGGTTATCACATTGTTTGGCTCTCACGATAAAAATATTCAAATGCTTTAAAACTCGAGTTAATAGACTACTTTATTTAAATGTGAACACACTTTTTAGTTTAATTTTTTTTTAATACTAAATTATAATACGAAAAATTCAGTTCTCTTCTAAGTATAAGAACATATACCTATGTACTTGTGTCTGATATTGTATATAAGAATATTTAAAATCAGTTTTATTTGTTTTTCCTCTAATTTAATGTAAAAAAAGGATATACATTCGTTAGTAACTTTTTAAAATTGACACTTGGTTACAAAATACATTTGTGCTAAAAGCCACTTAAGCCACAAAAACATAAACTTATTGCCTGTATAAATTTTTAAGTAAAGAAATAGTACCCTTGAAATTGACATAGCTAACATAGGTATTTTCCCAATTGTGTTTGCTATATCCAACTGCTCGGCAATCATACACTAAGAATCACTTAACCACTTTCCCAGGCATCAGTGGAGCCATGGTAGGGTTGATCAGGAACGCCCCGGATGAGACAAATCCGAAGAAGGAGGACCCTTACATGCACATCATATCTCGGAAGGAATGGGGGGCTCACCCACCCCAGAAGGAACTACCCAGTTTGTCTAACATGTTAGGGAACGTGCGGTTCACCCACACACAGACAGACAGCTGTGCTACCCATGACGAGTGCAAGAAGGTACTCAGGAACCTTCAGTTTGAACAGATGGACACCTTCGGTCTCCCGGACATCACATACAAGTGAGTACATCTGCAAAGAAAATATTCCTAAAATTAAAAACTAGACTTATCTTTAAGCTGCTTATCTCATAGAAAATAAATGGTTCCAAAAAATTGGCACAAACCTTCCCCCATAGTAAACACTAAAAAATAAAAACTTTGAAAATTACAAGTTTGATTCCCAATGTTTTCTACATAACTTAAAATCTACTCAAGTTAGAGTCATTCGGTTTTTACTTAAATATTTTAAATTGTAATTTACATCTTTCCTGAAAATTTAATTAAAATCGTTAGAGCCGTTTTGTGAAAATTCCTTTTTTGTATGTTTTTTTGAAAAAAAATAAAAAATAAAAAATAAATAAATAAATAAAATTTCTTAAAAGTGATAAAATGGTCTAGAGATATCGGCTAAATACACCTTCTTACCAAATTTTATAAACATTGATCCATCCATTATAGTCTCCAGAGAAATGCACATACACACATACAGACGCACATACGGACAGACATCCACATTCTTTAAAAAAACAAAAAAAAAAAAAAAAAAAAAAAAAAAACTCTTTCTTTGTTCAGGGGACTCTAAATAGTATATTTCATAACAAGAGTGGAAAGTGGTGTTTTGCATGTTCGAGACCATATGTTTGAAGTGCGAGACTTTTCGAGCACTTCAAATGGTCGAGAACATACAAAACACTTTCACTCGAGTTTTGAAAGATACTTTTAGTGAAAACTCATTTTTTGGAATAAAAACTCATTTTTGGAATGTTACCTGTTTATTAAATTAGAAACATGTTTTAAAAACAGGTGTTGTTGACTGTGGAAAATTTTCGGTTGTAAACAATGTTACTTTCGGTAGTAAACAATAGACAGCTGTTGAAAATATGATGTTTCGCAGGTTGTATACACATAACGAAAACAGCTGAACTCATAGTAGTGTAGTGAAAATGGATTTTTATACCATCTTGTAGAAAATTTTTTTGACGATCACAATGCTTTCTCTATACTAACGCATATGCGAGAAAGAAAATGACAAAGTTAACTATATCAGTTATCAAAAAATAAACGGCAGTGACTGAAATGAAACTTTAGTAATACGATTTGTTATGTAAATGTAATACACAACTTCTGTGTGGAACAGTGGATACGTCGTTTTGGCTGATAGTCAACATGAGTCCTGGCTGAACGAGTTGGCTCGCTAAACTATTATATTTCACGGCGATAAAATAACTCAATAAAACAGCTTTATTTTGTCTCGAGTACTCTGAACACGGTTCCAAGAAATGGCTGCAATACCACTTTCCTACAAATAACGACTCACATAAAAGATTACTTTATCTTTGGAACTTCTTTTGTATTGGAAATCAAGCTTTCACTCAAATTGTTGAATAAATTAATAAAGGAATATTTAGTGTTCACTTTCTTATCATTGTAAGTTGCATATAAATAAGGGAAACTAATTAGGTGAAATTTTGGCTATACAGCTGATTTCTTAAAATTAGGTACTCGTGTTTTGTTTTTCATTAATTAGATATTATAACTTAATTTGAGTACACGACAAGCTGGGATATTGAAACAGTTATTTCTGTACAGTATAAGCAAAGGTTTTTATATCTGTGACTTGTATTCACAACAAGCTTGGATATTGTAACTGTTATTTGTGTACACAACAATCTTTAGTTTCGAACTGTGATTCGTGAACAAGCTGGGATATTGTACCAGTGATCTGGGTTATTGTACTGTTATTTGTGTACACAACAAATTGGGGTTTTGTAACTGTAATTTGTGTACAACAAGCTGGAGTTTTGTAAATATGATTTGTGTACAACGATCTGTGTTATTGTACTGTTATTTGTGTACACAACAAATTGGGGTTTTGTAACTGTAATTAATGTACAACAAGCTGGAATTTTGTAAATGTGATTTGTGTACATCTGTGTTATTGTACTGTTATTTGTGTACACAACACATTGGGGTTTTGTAACTGTAATTTGTGTACAACAAGCTGGAGTTTTGTAAATATGATTTGTGTACAACAATCTGGGTTATTGTACTGTTATTTGTGTACACAACACATTGAGGTTCTGTAACTGTGATTTGTGTACAACAAGCTGGTGTTTTGTAAATGTGATTTGTGTACAATAATCTTAGGTTATTGTACTGTTATTTGTGTACACAACACATTGGGGTTCTGTAACTGTAATTTGTGTACAACAAGCTGGAGTTTTGTAAATGTGATTTGTGTACAATAATCTGGGTTATTGTACTGTTATTTGTGTACACAACAAATTGGGATTTTTGTAACTGTAATTTGTGTACAACAAGCTGGAGTTTTGTAAATGTGATTTGTGTACAACGATCTGTGTTATTGTACTGTTATTTGTGTACACAACACATTGGGGTTCTGTAACTGTGATTTGTGTACAACAAGCTGGAGTTTTGTAAATGTGATTTGTGTAGAACAATCTGTGTTATTTTACTGTTATTTGTGTACACAACAAGCTGGGGTTTTGTAATTGTGTACAAGGTGGGATATTGTAACTATGATTTGTGTATACAACAATACGAGATATTGCTTACTATGTAAATGTTATATTATAATACTAAGAGTGCATCCTTGAAGAGTAATTTGGCACACCATTTATTGAACAACTCCAGATTTAACATTTGGAACTTTAAAATAAAATGCAAAGCAGTGTTACAGAACATCCAAGCACGTGTAAAGAACTTCCTTCCATTACAATCACTATATTTTGCTTCAAACCCAGCCACCCTTAATCCACATTTGTTAACATTATGTATATACATAAGTTTCATGATTGGCGCTGAGGGATATGTCTACGAGGGTCGAGGGTGGTTCACGGAGCCCAGCAGGCCAGCGGCCCATGGAGAGCTCGCTATGGATGCCTTAGAAATCGCATACATAGGAGATTATGAAGGTCAGTACAATCTTAACACGTACAAAAAATGTTATTTCTGTGCATGATTTTTTTCGTAAAAATTCGATTAAATAAAAATTTCTATTTGAATCGTTAGTTGATGTATAAGGGATGAATATACTGTTACACCATCTACGTACCGTACCCAATATTTGTTAAATGGTCACTATAATAATAGTAATATTCTACCGATTACTTATAGCCACCCCAATATCTATATTCATGCTAAAAATAAAATCTTTTAAAATTCTCTTTGTAAACTCAATCATGTGCATTACATATCCTTTGTTCAACGATAAAAATTATCAAAAATATATCGGTTGGTAACACTGGGCATAAAGGTAACGGTGGTCGGGAGCCTCCCCCTAAATCACACGACGACTGTTATCATGCCTAAATGTACCCTTACTCCCACAACTCTTGCTGATCTAAAATTATAGTCTTCACTCTGCAATTGCTAATAATTGTTGTGTCATAAACACAGTTCTAGAATCATGTCCTTGGATAGTCTCATTTCCTCTAAAGACCTTTATTCTACATGGAGTGATAAGATTATATGTTAGATGTTACCTTAAAAATATTCATTTCTAGATTTCTGCCCCACTTCTCTCTTTATATGTACGAGCCTCCATATATTTATCACTCTCCTTTTTTTGCATTAGACGTAGCATCAAAAAACCATACCTCTTTTGATAGAATAATCCCATCAGATTCATACAAAACACCAGAACGCCCTACAATTTCTACAACTAATAATGGCCACTAAAATATATCCAATCATGATTAAAAAAGGAGAGTTTTGTAAGTAGGTGGGTGTGATAGATTTATGAGAGCATTAAAATAAAAATATATTCTTGTTTAATTTTAACAAAGAAAATTTAATGGATTTATTTATCAAAGTACAGTAATAATTAGATAATAATGACATTAATAATTATTTACATTATGCTGGTAAAAAACATTCACTTTAAATTGTGCACCAAATAAATTTCCTCACAAACAGATACAATTTAAATTGGTCGGTAGCTTAGTTGGTTGAATCCCAGCTTCATAAACTAAAGGTTCTCAGTTCGATCCCAATCAGAGTCGTAACACATTTTGAGAGGGATCAGTTGATAATCACCGGCTGTTCATTTGTCATTGGGCTATTAATTAATGACACTTTCTAAGGAATAGTCGGCCTTAGTTTGTAACAACTACTACATTCACTCATCTACACTCAACACACTCATTCGAAATCCATATTCGCCCATATCTTGACGATTGGCGTCTTAAGAATAAAAAATAAATAAAATAATGTCTTTGATGAAGGTGTGTGGCCTAAGGTTAATTTATTAAATTGGCTATAGCTGGTTTTGTGGTTAGACATAATCATTATCAAATTGTATTTTTATATAAAATGGGCTGAAAAGTCCAGTTACTACCATCGTGTTAAAGGCTGAAGTTACAAAAATCGACTTATCGCATTTATGCATTTTAAAGTTAAAAATATATTACTCTATAAATACTAACCTAAATATATGGTCTAAGGCATATGAACCGTTGTACTAATATTTAATAAGGCTTTATGTTAGCGCTCATTCACTACTCTTTATTGAGCTGGTCAAGGCAGAGAGAAATTTTGGTTTTAACAATACACCCAAAGAAGATATTTTCTAAAATGAAAGTCGAGTATGTCACAACATGAATTTATTGAAAAAAAGGATACGTTTCAAGAGACTGAAAAAGCTTTTTATTACACGAAAGGTCCCAATATCTTATAGTTTTAGGAAAGTGAAGTCGAAATACTTATTCTCAAGGCTAACTGATTAACTTGTTTACGATTATAGACTAAACACCCCGAGGATCGGTTAATTAGAATCAAGAATAAATAAAATATAAGTAAAAAAACACAAATTTGAATGACACCAAAGTTACGTGTATGTTGAACGTGTATCGCCGGTAGAAAGCTAAGACTACTTGACCAATCATGAAAGCCTACCTCTAAAATTGGCTTCTGGCACTGTGAGTAACTGAACAACTTGTAGTGAGTAGTGATAGGACAATCGAGTTGAGACGGGAATCGATTGAATATATTCTGAAATTGAATACTGGATTATTTTTCATAGAATTATTATCTACTCGATTCTCCCATTGCTAGTGGTGAAAATATTTTACTCATTATTTTGCACGATAGTAATTTTATACTTTTTGAACCTAATATTACGTGTGTCAAATTCCAGATACAACCCCTCCTGCACCTCTGATAAGGGCGGCGATGGAGTTGGTTGTGTACGCCGTCAGGAAAAAAATACTCAGCCACTACTTTAAGGGCATTCATCTAACGTAACATGTTATCTGAATATATTGTCATCTATAATTTATTTTTTTACAATTTCATTTGTCTTTGGCCACCAAGTTGGTCCTTTTTGTTTAGGAATTTAGTTTAACAACTTTTTAATAGTGGGTATTAATCCATTACATGTTGAAAGTTTTATTTCTTTCAAAGTGGATTTTCTTTAAAATAACTGTGTTAATGTGAGACTTTGGAGCAAGTATTTCCTAGTTTATTATTTGAACTATCCTTCGTTAGATAATATCTAATTATTTTATATATGATTGATTGATGGGATGGACAATTTTATGAAGTGGGGTTTCAAACAGTTTACCGGTCCAAGTTGGAGGGTGGGTTGGGTTCTTATATTTTTTGAAACCCTGTTTATTAATGATTAAATGTGGCTTTCAAGTTATTAAGTTATTTATTAATTGAAAAAGTTTAAAAATACAATAAAACAAACTTTTTCAACCTGAAAAATATTAAAATAACTTCTAACACTTTGTTTGACATTATTATTTAATTTTCTACTAACATCTATCTAAAAGTTTAAATAGTTAGGAATTAAAAAGATAATATACCAATTTATATATATAGGTGTCAATATGTAACTAGAAAGAAATTAATAACTATTTTTATATTCAATTTGTAAGCGTAATAATAATAATAAGCGTATTTTCTTCTTATAACCTACATAATACATAGTTTTTTGTAATACATATATTTTAATTTACATAAATGTTCAGAATGTAAGAGTACAATAAATCAAGAATGGTGTTTACGAATGATTTGAATCTTAATGTCAAAGACATAAGTAATCTTGTTTCTATAATATATTATGTTTATTGATTGGTCATGATTTGTTCTTACCTATGCACAGTACCATTGTTCATTGTACCGGGTCTTTTGACCGGTACATTTCGTTTTTTTCATCGTAGTCTGCCGGGCTGCCTGAGATTCGCTTTTGCCCGGCGATTCGCGTACTTTGGTGGCCGTTGGCTCAGTTCCGTTTCGTTCCGTGTTCCAGCAGCTTCGGTCAGGTTGGCCTGTCTGTTCAGTTGTCTTGTGCTGCCTGCAGAAATAGACATGTTCGGCTAAGGCTCCTAAAACGTAAGTGTTCTTTTGTAATTTCTAATATTTAATCACCCTTTTGGTGAGAATATTTTGTTTCAATAATATTAATCGTTCTTGCTTGTGTTTTCAGAGTTTTGTTAAATTTTGTGTTCTTTGTCTAGATGTTTCTCAGACTAGGTTAAAGCCATGTGCTCCATGTTACTTTTACCGTTAATGCTTTTTATATCTGCCTTTATTGTCAATAGTAATTCTGTATAATGTTTTGTTGAGCCTTTTTACAGTTGTAGTTACCGATCTACCATATTTTTTGTTCTTTGCCAATAACCTAGCCTAGCTGTACCCTTTGATTTTCATGTTATAACCTATTGCTCATGTATCCATAGCCTAGTTTTCAGTTTGTCATTTTTAGTTCCATATACGTAATTACGTCTTTTATAATTTGTTAAATTTGTAAATTGGTTTTAAATCTGAGTTTGCCAACATAATTATTCATAGCCTAAAGTTAATCTTTCACTGTCTTGTTTGCTCTTCATGTCCAGTTTTGTTAAATCATGCACCCTTATATTTAGTGTTATGTGTAATATTTTGTTGTGATGGCTGGACTGTGTTTAATGGCTGTGTTCGACCTTGCAGTCCAGGGTCCTCGAGTGGGACGTTCAGCCCTCAGCCTGCCGTCCGGGGATTGTCTACCATCTGCACTGCTAGCCTGGCCTGAGGACCATGTTGGAGCCTGGAGTCGCCAGCTACCCGCTCTACATCTGTGGTGGTAGAAGTCTTCTGTCCTCAGGTCAGTGCGTTCTATGTCGTTTTTCCCGGCGGCTGAGCTGGGGGTTTTGATGTGAAATAAAACGAAAAATAAAGGTGCCGAACTATTGAATGTGGCCTAGGCCTAAACTGGAACAGTGACTCTATTCAACACAGCCATTGGGGACTTATATATTTTTTTTACTAAAGGAAAAAAAACTTTTAAAATACAAAAAGAACTTAGTGTTAATATTTATTGTTATTTATTTTTAATTAGTTTATTTTCTTGTTACATTTGTTGAGATTTTTATATTTGTTAGGTCCCCATTGTTAAATCCTGTTATTATTTATTTATATGTTTAGGCCTAGTTATTGTTATTTATTTTGTTTGTTAAGTGTATTAGGGGTGCTTGGAAGTGAATTTTTACTCGAACGGTACCGTGTTATATTTTCTTTTAAATTGTTTAATTTTTCAACTCACCAAAAGGGGATTATGGTGCTTTTGCTTAACTTCTAATTCGGAGCTGCCCAGGGATTCCGGCTTACTCCCTGGCCCGGTGGAATTATGGGATTTGGGCTAAATTGCCGGTTTAATTGTGGTTTGCCAGAAGTTTTCTAAATTTTCAATTTTTTGTGGGCATTAAATTTATCTTACGTTTTGGGGGTCTCCGGCCAAACTGCAGATAGGCCATGTAGTTGTTAATTTGGTAATTTTGGTATTTGTTAAGTTTGTTGTTTTGTAGCTTTTGTGTATTATCTTGTTAATTTTAGGGTTTGTTATTATTGATTTAAGTGCGAATTAATATTGTGGCCTTCTGCCGTTTTGATTAATTAATATTTTCTGGTTTTCATGATAATAAATTAGTTTTGCTCAGATGCCGAGTTTTATTTTGACCCTCCAACTGCCACCCGTGATCCCATCGCTCGACTTGTTTTGAGCCATCACCCAGTTGGCACGCTTTCCAGCTTTGGTGGGGGGGATGGGTCTCATCATTGATCAATGAAATACGTACAAGTCTTTTGATTGTTAAATCGTAATGTACCTACTGAATGATTACTGCTAGTATATACAACACGTGTCCTCCACTTTGAATTTGAATTTACTATTTAATAAACAGCTGTTTATTTAAACTTATATGTTTAGATGCATATATGTTTAGACCTCAGATGCCAGATTTTGTAGAGGAGGGTTGTTAGACCAGAAATAATTGTATAGAGACAATAAAGGTGATAGAGGGTGGTAAGGCATATTACAGAGTCTGAGGTATCATAGAGGTCCCAAAGAGTGGCTGGATAGAGGCCAGGATGGGGCCAGTGGGCGTTGACAGGGGTCAGCACTAGTGACACAGTGCTGTAATCCAGCTACTCGGGGACAACGTGTTGTGGATATTGTAGGCGATAGGTTCTATTCTCAGCTCTCGTAGTACCAATATGGCGTCAACTCAATGGTTGCAATCGACGCGGACACTACTATAAAAGTCTGGTGTGACGAAGTTAGATGGTAGTGAGTGCCCGGATGTTGTGCAGGGAAGAGAATTGAGTTTAAGGCTTGCCAATTAGCTGAAAATGAGACAAATACTACGTGATTCGGATTCCATATAATTCTGTAGGTGCCTTATTTAGCCTAGCTATTGGGCTTTTAACAATAAATTGCATTTTCTTAACACAAGTTGAACTTAGTTAGTAATTAGACCACACAGCTAACATATATTCATGTAATCATTCATATTCCCCTTAAAATACGTACTAAATCTGTGTCGGTGTCTCGTATCTAAGCCAGTCTGAGCACAGTGGATAAAGTCTAGAGCCTGGATGAAGTCCAGAATGTCCAGGTGATGTCAGGCAGACAACAAACATAGGTTTGCCAAGTGTCACAAAGAGATTAGAGGTCATTAGATGGCAAGAGGCAGACTGAGGCCAGACAGGAAACTGACTGGATCGAGAAATCACTAGACAAAGCCAGAGGATGCCGAAAGTTATAAACGGACAAAGTTAAGAGACAGATCGTGGTATTTGATATGTTGTGACATTCATGTGTGTCAATATTTTAGTCATTTCCATTGGTAGATTATTTTGGGGGCCTTCTTCAGCTGAGTACATTTTGGGCGTTTGATTTTATTGGTGGTATTTTGAGACTGTTTAGTTCGTGAGTGAGATAATACGAGTTCATTAGCGTGCGTGATTTGTGTGATTGCCTCCTTTACACACAATGACTATTTTTAAACTAAATATTGTGATAGTAAAAGGCAAAGTGAAAGCTTAGTTGTGATGAATTATTTATTTGTTATTTGCTGATTAATTAAAATTGCTTGTTACATAAATTTTTAATGAGTTCGACTCACAGAATGATGAATTTAGTTGTACACATGTTTTGTTTTTCTTAACATATAAATATATGATATTTCAACAACTTGTGTATGTATCCACTACTTTAACCAACTGTTAAACAAGTTTCTGGAAATTTTATTCTAAGTAATAGATATTAGTCATAAATATTCTGTTAATGTTATCATTATTCAGTCATCTCTCTCATTGGGATCAGATCCACGTTGGGTAGGTCTATCTTTCCCATCTCGTGAGCCATCTGTAGAAACTCCATTGCAGCTCTCACCATGGCTATGGAGGGGTAACTGTTTTCTGCAATGAAACGTTCTTGGTAACACTACATAAATGTTCATATAGGTCGTTGTTTAGATATGTACATAAAGTCCCCATTCCCATATTATGTATTAATATTATTACTATTATTATTATTTTTTTGTAAGCTGGAAGACATAAATTTCCTTCAATATGCGTTGTAATTTGATCCGGAACTATTTTCTTTGTAAACTTATGACAGTTTTTTTATGCCACCCAAAAAGAAGAGGATCCGAGTTAGCACAAACATTAAAACAATTAAAGGTCATTTAAGTGACATATTATTTTAAATGATTTGTAAAAAAAGGTCAGTAGAGATTTTAGAGATTGTAAAAAATACTTGAAATCTCTTACTCTAACCTCTCATACTTTGTGGTTGTGTAAAATAGTACCGAAACTCTACAGTTTTAAGTTTTTTCTTAAGGTTATGTTACTTGATTTTTATAGCATAGTGCTTTTTAGCATGGATAATTCAACAGTATAAAGTTATGTTTTTAGTATGACATGTACTATTCTGAAGCATACTAGCATTTAGAAGAAGTTGGTTGTAGGTGTGTAACCTTTATATCGCGGATTTTCCTTAAATATCTGGATATCCTAATAAAATTATGTAACAAAAACAGCACAGAAATAAAGAGTACAAGTAAGTCACACAACACAAATTTTACAATACAAGTACAAAATGCGCAAATATATCAAAATACAAGCACAAAAATGTATAAATGTACTATAGTACAAGTAAAAAATGCACATATATGATTCTTTCGTGAATACCTCTGGTCTGAAGGAGGTGAATGTGGTTTTCCAAAATCGATCACCATTGTATTTGTGAATTTTATACTTATATTATTATACATGTGCATTTTGTGATTTTATTGTGCTATATTCATGCATTTTGTACTTGTATTGTAGCATATTTGTGCATTTTGTGTTTGTATTTTTAATTTATTTGTGCTTTTTTTTACTTATATAGTACTATATACGTCTATTCTGTGCGTATACTGTAAAATATTTGTGATGTGTGACTTTTAATTGTTCTGTATATTTTCCGACACATACTATGCTAGTTAAAAAGCTACAAATAAAGAGGCCAAGTACCTAAATATATTAATTGTTTCAAAAGGCTACGTGTTATAGTACTTAGAAGTGTTATATAAGTTTTCTATTTGTAAGAGTTAACGTACTTTCTCTGTAGTCGCCTATGTACGCTATGTCGAGACTCGTGAGTTTCATGGAAGAAAACCTCTTGGGTTTTGGAGAAATGATGTCCCATCCTCTTCCTTCATACACAACGCCATCATCGACTCCCCCGACCAGAAAACTAAAACAAACATTGCCAGTCATCTGTCGTGAGGTAAGCGACTTGTGGTGTGTATTGAATGCAATAAATGAATGATTTTAACGTAAGGGAATATTTGAATGAGTGAAACATAGGATTCAATAACAACTTAAGATTCTACGTAGATAGTTAAATTCAGTTACTAGTATATATTTTCGAATTCAATTACGAAACTTTAATTATTTATTAAATCTTTTTTAATTTTACGCTAAGATTGACTTAAGGAATGAGATTAGTAAAGTAAATATAAAGTTGTTGTAAACAAAACTTTTAGTAAGAGCACTTGTAAGAAGTATTTTAAAACGTAACTTTACCAATTATTTACGTAAAATATGTCTACCTTTCTAAAATAAAGCTAACTCTTTGGAAGTTTATCGATAGTTTTTAATTATTAGTTACGTTTTTTTTTTAGAGCGAGAGGGTATTAATCTAATTAACCTTTACTATAAAAGCTGGATACTTGAATGAAAGAATGAAAATGAAGTGACTGGAAAAATGAAAAATATTTATCCTTTTTCAGTAGAAGCCCAAAAGTTATTCATATAAGATTATAAAAAACTATTGATTTAAAAGATACAACGAAAAAAATTCCACGAGAAAACCAGGAATACAATCAGGTACATACAGAGACACAGACGCAGTATTTTCTCACAGTTCCGATTGGAGAATGTGTTTTTATTTTATAAAATAATACGGGATAATGCTTAAAAATAGGTACTATTTATAAAACATGTGTCAAACAGTTACGAATTAGTACAGATTTCCGTTTAATGGTATGGGATGTAGTATTTTATTAAGAATAATCGTACATCATTTTCCTTTCGTAAAATACGTGACCAAATACATATTAAAACAGTGCAAATTGAAACCAAATTATTTTCTTGTGGACTTTATGTATTGGTTCGTAAAAATATCATATTATTAATCTGAAACATACAGATGTTTTTAAAAAGTATGCAAAGAACTTTTATAAGATTGGGCTTACTTTACTTGTATAGAATGTCGTTATGTCCATTTTCCTCCATGCAAGTCTTTTGAAATTCTCGCAAAACTTGGGCACATTCTTCCTTAGAGTTGCACTCCCTTGTACCAGTGAAAGTGTACACAATATGGACAACGGGTTTTTTTATTTCTAAGTCCAATGATTTGGGTGGGATGGCTTCCCATTCCTTCCGGAGTACCAGTTCTGTTTCAACTGGCATTTTCTACAATTCTAAACAACAAACTATCACTGGCAGTGAATGATTTAATTTTCCAAGTGAAATAGTTTTTTTTTTTTTTTTTTTTAATTTGGAGTTTTGAAAACAGCTTTAACTATTTGCAATTAAAAGTCAAATTTTTCTTGTATTTTCCTCTAACGGAGATTAACATTTTCATGTTTAAAATATTCTATTCGTTGTTGCAAAGAAGGAAAAAATTTGTTTTACTCGACGTGTTTCAAAATTATAGTTAAAAATACAAATATGATTTGAGTAATGTCTTATTTATAGGGTGGGAACAAAATATGGAAACGCTTTCACAACATTTTGATTTTTTCCATTGATAAATTTAATTTTTTTGATAATTGTGTTCCATAAATTATAATTTTTGATCAGAATAATTTGATTAAAACTGTTAAAAAGCGGAGAAATACTATTGTTCAAATTAGTTACTTAAAAATTAAAATTACCGCTACTCTTCAAAGGATAAACCTTTCAAAGTCTGGTTTACGGCAATTCATTTCTCTTGAATATACCTTTCATTTGATACCAAACTCGACCTTGGCTTACGTTGAAGATTTTCGTTCAACTTCCCCCTAAATGATGAAATGTCATTAATGGCGTCAAAAAGTAGGTTCTTTGTTAACCATGATCATGCACAAGAGTTTACTTTTACAAGTGAAGCCATACTACAGTTTTGAAAGCGTTTCCATATTTGTCCCCACCAATTTAAATTTTCAAATTGAAGGCAGGATTTAACTGCTTACACAATATTTTAGCTGAATGTGTCGTGGAAAAATATATTTTTCGAACCATGGTAAATATTTTCTTCGAGTTATAGTAATATTTAGTAAAAACGAATTGAAAATGTATTAAATAAGTTATTATTGAAATTATTTTTAAATTCTGTTATATTTTAATAAATGAGAAAGCAATAATAGAATTATTTTGTTTTTATATGTCAGTTAATACATAGTATTAGATGTTGCAAAATTCAATCCGGTTTCAATTGCAAAGCAGAAATCATTCATGTTTTATTTTAACTCCACTACACTGTTAAACAGAAAACTAACTTTTCCTAAAACTTTTATTCGTACAAAAATTGTATTTAAATTTCAAACATTTTCTTGCATTTAACTATATTAACTAGATGTGTATTTCAAGAATAGTTTGTTTTTTTGTTTTTATTTTATGTTTGTTTTAATATCCGCTTTTGTGGCTGAAAAGGAGTTTATTGGGGATATTATTGGATAAATAGCACAAAATATTGTCCTAAATTTAATTAATTAACAAAAATAATTTGAAAAATGAAGAATAAAAAACAACACATAGCAATAAGCAGAAGTGTAGAACTCTAAAGACATACGACAAATTTAACATTTTTAATAAGTAATTTTATGTTTGCTTTCAGTATGTAAATTGAATTTCCAAATTTAAGTTAAAATATAATTAATCTTAAAAACATTGTTTAGCTAATTATTCGTACTTAGAAATAAATGTCATATAATTATTTATACGTTATATTTATAAATGTATAATTATAAATGATTATAAATATAAATATAAATATAATTATAAATGTTTATACGTACCATGGAGCTATTTATTTTAACTTGTTTTCTAAATTGTATAAAAAAATGTAAACTAACTTTTTATAAATATAAAAATACGGCTAATCTAATTACATGCTAAGTATAATATTAACATAACTTATTTAGAGTTTGACGTATCTTATCAATAATGTAATGTTAACAACAAAACCATAAATAAAGATGGTGATATTCAAGTGGGTAATAGTTGTTTAGTAATGTGAATAACACAGAGTAAACCAATGTTAAATGT
This sequence comes from Stictocephala bisonia, assembly GCA_035578905.1. NCBI lineage: Eukaryota > Metazoa > Arthropoda > Insecta > Hemiptera > Membracidae > Stictocephala > Stictocephala bisonia. The sequence continues at coordinate 1,199,250 of JAQJVL010000045.1, read as the reverse complement.
ATGTACCAGAAAATTCTTTACAGTTTAAGGACGTCTGATAAATAAATAAATGTAAGATAAAAGAATTCCGAAAAGGATTTGTTAAATATAAAATAGTTGCTCAGGCACTTCAAACTTCATTTTAAACACTTGCTATAAATAAGGTTTTTTTTTAATAAACTTATACTGTTTTGGAACACATTTTTTTTAAATGATAATTCTTAAGGTAGTTTAAGAATGCGTAATTTACCTAATTTGTAAAAGAATTGTAACGGTTTGAAATACAGTTTGTTGATTAGTATCCGAGGTCAGTTTCTTGTTATTTCTGAACTTGACATACATTAAGTGGGTGATTCGCTTACGAAAACACTAAATCACGGCTTTCTATTTCAAGGAAATGACGCGTAATAGAGCCCACATAATAGCAACAATTTAAGTATAATTTGATAGGTGACAAACTTCTAGAGGATCTAAATTGATTGTTGTGAAAGATTTAATATGTATTGTAAACTTTAAATGTAATTTCTTGATTAATTTAAATAAAAACCCACTAATGGGTGACCTGAATAATCGCTTTGATGGTCATTAAATGTCCAACATAGGTCATTATAATAGTAAACACGAACCGTACAACATTATAGAGTATTATGGTTTAGCTCGCTGACGGTGCGTTTATATGCCTACTATGGGGCTGACGGAGGCTGTCGGCCATGTTGGTTTCAATCCGAAAAGATCAATGATATTTTCGAACTGGACATACGATCACGACTATCAAAATTAAAGAGTTATTTTTAAACGGATTTTTAAAAATAAAATGCATTTGATCAAGAGTGAAAGTGTGCGTTGCAATTGGTTTGCTAATTAATTAGTCATACAGAAAAAATATAATAAATATTTAGTTTTAAGTTTTTATTTTCACTTAGTTTTCAAAACTAGGCGTATATATGCAAAATATCAAAAGTAAATCAATGTGCAATATGATAACGTTTAAAATTACACCTCGTACACAACTTTTGGTCAATAAATAACGAAAAATATAGGATCTATTGATAACATTGTTCTAATGGGATTAAAACCAACATGGCCAACAGCCTCTACAGACTCTTATATTATTTTCTTCAAAAAGTCCTATCTCCATAAGAAGTTTATACGTTGGTTGTAAAATGTAACATTACCATAGAAATCGTCGTCCTTAGGGTCTGAGAAATTGAGGGTATGCACCCCTAACCTTTAAGGAGTATATAAGGAATTTATAAAAGGGATCCCCAGTGTAGGTTTATACGTGTATCATCAAGGATTCTTCCTATGTGAACTTGTGTACACTCAATTTAATCATATCGAAAAAATGTATAAGGAACTGGCTGATCTCACTTTATAAAATTTAAACGAGAAAATTGTCCAGGACTTAATTTATAGGATCCTATATTGCCATGATCCTAACAGCAATAGTTGGTATTACCTTTGCAACTTACCTCGACGCAGAACTATTTTTTAGAGATTTAATCAAATATTATTGGTTCTTGTAAATACACTAACTTTTCAATAAAATGGAACCACCTGTTATTTTGGTTCATTTAAAACGAAAATATATGTAATTAACTACTTAATAATGATTGATAGATGCAGGGAGTATAAAGTATAACAACCTAATAATGATTGATAGATGCAGGGAGTATAAAGTATAACAACCTAATAATGATTGATAGATGCAGGGAGTATAAAGTATAACGACCTAATAATGATTGATAGATGCAGGGAGTATAAAGTATAACGACCTAATAATGATTGATAGATGCAGGGAGTATAAAGTATAACAACTTAATAATGATTGATAGATGCAGGGAGTATAAAGTATAACAACCTAATAATGATTGATAGATGCAGGGAGTATAAAGTATAACAACTTAATAATGATTGATAGATGCAGGGAGTATAAAGTATAACAACCTAATAATGATTGATAGATGCAGGGAGTATAAAGTATAACAACCTAATAATGATTGCTAGATGCAGGGAGTATAAAGTATAACAACCTAATAATGATTGATAGATGCAGGGAGTATAAAGTATAACAACTTAATAATGATTGATAGATGCAGGGAGTATAAAGTATAACAACCTAATAATGATTGATAGATGCAGGGAGTATAAAGTATAACAACCTAATAATGATTGATAGATGCAGGGAGTATAAAGTATAACAACCTAATAATGATTGATAGATGCAGGGAGTATAAAGTATAACAACTTAATAATGATTGATAGATGCAGGGAGTATAAAGTATAACAACCTAATAATGATTGATAGATGCAGGGAGTATAAAGTATAACGACCTAATAATGATTGATAGATGCAGGGAGTATAAAGTATAACGACCTAATAATGATTGATAGATGCAGGGAGTATAAAGTATAACAACTTAATAATGATTGATAGATGCAGGGAGTATAAAGTATAACAACCTAATAATGATTGATAGATGCAGGGAGTATAAAGTATAACAACTTAATAATGATTGATAGATGCAGGGAGTATAAAGTATAACAACCTAATAATGATTGATAGATGCAGGGAGTATAAAGTATAACAACCTAATAATGATTGCTAGATGCAGGGAGTATAAAGTATAACAACCTAATAATGATTGATAGATGCAGGGAGTATAAAGTATAACAACTTAATAATGATTGATAGATGCAGGGAGTATAAAGTATAACAACCTAATAATGATTGATAGATGCAGGGAGTATAAAGTATAACAACCTAATAATGATTGCTAGATGCAGGGAGTATAAAGTATAACAACCTAATAATGATTGATAGATGCAGGGAGTATAAAGTATAACAACCTAATAATGATTGATAGATGCAGGGAGTATAAAGTATAACAACCTAATAATGATTGATAGATGCAGGGAGTATAAAGTATAACAACCTAATAATGATTGATAGATGCAGGGAGTATAAAGTATAACAACCTAATAATGATTGATAGATGCAGGGAGTATAAAGTATAACAACCTAATAATGATTGATAGATGCAGGGAGTATAAAGTATAACAACCTAATAATGATTGATAGATGCAGGGAGTATAAAGTATAACAACCTAATAATGATTGCTAGATGCAGGGAGTATAAAGTATAACAACCTAATAATGATTGATAGATGCAGGGGGTATAAAGTATAACAACCTAATAATGATTGATAGATTCAGGGAGTATAAAGTATAACAACTTAATAATGATTGATAGATGCAGGGTATAAAGTATAACAACCTAATAATGATTGATAGATGCAGGGAGTATAAAGTATAACAACTTAATAATGATTGATAGATGCAGGGAGTATAAAGTATAACAACCTAATAATGATTGATAGATGCAGGGGGTATAAAGTATAACAACCTAATAATGATTGATAGATGCAGGGGGTATAAAGTATAACAACCTAATAATGATTGATAGATGCAGGGAGTATAAAGTGTAACAACCACCTTTAGAAACACCCCAATGGTCAACCCCGTGCCGTTCTGTGGTACTCCTTATAATAGTTCTGCTGTTGTAACAAGGGTACAACAATAAGACAAAAGTTTCACTTTTTATTACTCTATGATGTAATTAATTGGCTTAAAAATACCTAAAAATAGTCACGACGAGGGAAAAGAATCAACTATTAATTTATAGTAAACACATCCTCATATAAATACACGTACTGTTATGTATATATAAAATACTTATATCTTTTTAAATTAAAGTAGGGGTTGGAAACCACAGTTAATAAATAAATATTCTTACAAGTCGAATAGAACTTAAAAACCTACAACAGGAGGGGCTATTTAACGCTGAATGGAATACCTATTTAATATACTGGACGTCCAAAAACTCGTTGGATGAAATTATTCTTTTTATACTATTGTAGATTAAGATTTTAAACAACACAACGAGTTACACAAAAAATATACTTTTTGAAGCAACTATCAACATTTTTATGACTTTGAATGGTCAGCTCAAAAAGAGTTAGAAGAAAATTTTAAATGACAGAATATCTGAGTTGGAAATAGATTCAAACAGATTCATTTGAAACTAAATCAACCCAAACAGACTGCATTATTAAAAAAAATTGTAGTGGATTAAACATGTAATATCGTGCTTTAAGAAAAAAGCTTGGTTTTTAAAAATATTTTTGATTAAAGAGGTAGATTCTAAAACATTGAAATATTGCCTAAAAATCTATTTTATTAAGCAATTATTAATCACGTCAGGGGTGGGGGTTCCATAGGAGTAAATTATTTTAATGAGAGAATAGGTCAAGTTGTATATCGAAGTCTAAAAATGTCATCGTACTTAAAACCACTATTGTAGAAATGTACGAAACTAACCTGATTGAAAAGTGCATTTTATACTTTTCTTTATATTTTTTACAAAGGTGCTCCCTTTGATTTAAAAGGGAATAGATTTTCGAACATGATGTGCCTTTTACCTCCATTGGGATTGATCTATTAGAGTGATAACCCCATAGTTTTATTATTATTATTATTATTAAATTAAACTGGGCAAAAAAATATAATACCGTACCCAGACGTTTTAAACACCCCTTATATTTAAACTGAACCATTCCAATACATTTTATTTTTTGCCTGCAGGTTTCCTTCCATATATGTAAGGGATGACCCGGTGACAGCAGTTTATGAATTTATGTTTAACTCCATGAGCGATAATGACGTCCACCTGCTTGGTCATCACTGCGGGTATGTCTTCTGTAAATGAAATAGACATATAGAAATTTGAAATATTCACTTTGTATAGTGCAAAACTTTGTATTTTTAAGTATAAAAACTGATACTAACAAATGGTTTTAAAACCTATTGATGTTACCATTTCTTAAATGTTCGTACTTTGTAAGGTTAAAATATAAACGTAAAATATAAAAATCATAATATTAATAATAAAAAAATGACTAGACAAGACATATTTACCGACCCTCGCAGTTCTCTATACTTCATTCAATAAATCTTCCAACTTAAAAAAAAGCGCGCCTAGTGGCATTTGAGTGTAACTCTGACACGCGGTGTTGCCAAGAGTACTGCGTTTGACGTACGACAGACAATAATTATTTGGAGAAGAAAGAAATCCACTAGAAGAAGCATTTTAAATGTATTCAACAATACGATGGAACAATCTATAAATAATACGATACGAACAATCGCATTATAAACAGAAAATGTGAAAGACAATATAAACAATAAGAAAGTCCAAAATCATAATACGCTCACTCACTTTCAGATTCACTATATCAATCAAGTTACGTTATAAAACAGGTTGACATAAAGAACTGAAACGTGGTAACAAGATCTAAAAGCGTTACTATTGTTACGGCTGGCTTACATCGTCACGCCATTGGTTGTAGCATTTCCAAACTCCAAGTAGTTCCAACATTTGTTGTAAGAGCGCTCTAGATTCAAGTCGGGGCATTCAATAAATAAACAATAATCAAGAGCTTTGCAAAATTGAGACTCGAAAGATATGTTATTGTTATTTTAGACATATTTTATACCTATATAAACTTAATATGCATCGATTGCATCTTTTCTAATATGTACCCGCATTTTTAATTTATTTTATATAGCCACCAAATGCTAGTTTTCATCCAGTATTACAAAACATGACGCTAATCGGTATTTATACAAGTAGTAAAGTTTGTGATAAGTTTGCGTGATCAGCTTTGGTAGCGTGAGTGATCAACTTTGGTAACACCCGTGATCAGCTTGGGTTAGGTTAGGTTAAGTTATAACGTTTCTCGATCTTAGTGGCTATAGAAAATAAATTGAGTTAATGTTAGGTTAGGTTAGGATAGAATGTTTCTTGGTCTTGGCCGCTATAGAAAATAAATTGAGTTAATGTTAGGTTAGGTTAGGATAGAATGTTTCTCTGTCTTGGTGGCTATAGAAAATAAATTGAGTTAATGTTAGGTTAGGTTAGGATAGAATGTTTCTCTGTCTTGGTGGCTATAGAAAATAAATTGAAAATGTGGGGACATATTAGAAAATACTCTATCGTTTTCCATTTTAGGTGGTAAAACACATTCGGGAAAATGTTTGCACCTCATAGTTGTACTACTTTTCAGTCAAGCAACGATTTTTACACCATTTTTTACAAACGCAAAATAGCTCTGAGTTATACTAAGAGGTCCTATGTACTTACCGTCTGTCATATAAGTGCCGATGAAGGCGATGTCAATGCAATCCTCTTTAATCCCTTCAAACGTATCCTCACATCTAGTGGCGTCTAACTTCCACCCCCTCCCTTCGTACACATGCCCGTTACTGTCGATCAAGAAACTGCACCGTAAACAGAACATTTATTAGTAAAATGTAGTATTAACTTATATAAACTTAACATATTTGATAGAACATGATATATGTATTATCCAACTAATGGTTGAGGGCTCGAATGAGCTCGAAACGTCTACTCGACTAAATTGCTCGGAATTCACCTTGATCGAGCGATGACTTGGGATTGTCACGTAGACTATGTCTGCTCAAAGTTGTCCTCAGGCATTCATGTTCTAAGACAGCTATTCAAATACTGCCCAACTCAGATATTGATGACGGCGTATTATGGAGTAATCTATCCACACCTAGCCTACGGATTGGTACTATGGGGAGGTTGCGCAAATATACAATTCTCAAAAATTGTCATTCTCCAAAAAAAAAAAAAGAAGCAGTTTGAACAATCGCGAAATTAAGTAAGAGAGAGTCGTGCAGTCTAAGCATTAAGCATTTTAAAACTTAAAACTCTTGATATTACCTTGCCTCTATATTTTAGAAACATTTACTTTTTTATCTGTATGCGCTCTCATAAGAGGTAGCGCCATATATTCTTAAGACACTAGAGGCAAGGAAAACTACCGAACTGGGAAACACAGGACGTTAGTTCATGAACGTTTGCCCTCGCAGGCAGGAGTTCATCTATACAACAGATTACCAAATTTTATTAAAAGTGCTCCAATGCCTAAGGCATTTAAAACTCGTCTAAAAAGAGAATTAAGAGCACATGCAGTTATTTTGTAAACGTTTTAGTATACAAAATAACTGTTTTGTAAAATTTTTAAGTTTTATTGAGGTTGACTTTATTTTACTCATTTTAAAAATAAGTAATTAGTACCAGGTAACTGGCACAAACTTTCTCCCTTTCCCTATATTATGCCAGATTGGTTAAAAAATGAAAATTAAAGGATGTAAAATCACACCTAAATAAAAACAGATATTCAATTAGTTACACGTCTATGGAATGTACAAACAAAACACTGATTTAATTTAAATAAAAGTATGGAAAAAAATCTTAAAAACAACTGTTTAGTTAATAACATAGCCAGATTTCGGGTAAACAATTTCCAACAACTTGCATTGTGGCTTCCGGCCTTCGGCCTCCAGCCCCAACTTAATGGGGTGGTAAGTAAAGTATTTTTTAATTATAATTTGCATATTTACTCAATATTTAATAAAAATCGTTATAATAAATCGTAAAAATTGCATTTTAAAATTGTTTGCCTGTAAAAAATGTTATAATTAAAAAACTAATAAATTCAGATTCATACGGTTTTTACTAAAATATTTTAAATTGCAACTAACATCAAACCTGAAAATGTGATCAAAATCATTAGAGCCGTTTTTGAGAAAACTTCCGTTTAGTCTGTTTTTCCAATGAAAATTAAAAAAAACTAACATTTCAAAAAAGTGGAAAAATGGTCTGGAGATATTGACTAAATACATTCCAAATTTCATAAAAATTGATCCATCCATTTGGTCTCCAGTGAACTACATATACACACAGACAGACACACATACGGACAGACACCAACATTTTTTTCAAATAAAAACACCTTTTTGGGTTTAGGGGACCCTAAAATGGATTTGTAGACCAACTTTTTAAAGATATTTTTTATGATCACAATACTTTCTCTATACTAACGTATATGGGAGAAAGTAAAAAGTCAGTTAAAAATACGTACTTAATAGTTTATTTTAATTTTATCAAAATTTATTTAAGGTTTCCCTGACTTGAGTATTGCTAAAATGATGCTTTTAAACTATTTCGGGACACAATTCATGCAATTTGCAATTTCTGTACTGAAAACTGCACCTGCAAAATGTTTAAGGCTCTTTTACAGTATTGATGGGCTAGTGGATGCTACTAAAAACAAGTGAACGTCACTCAACACAAATTTATAATAAATATAGCGTACTCATATTGTACTAAATTTCAATTTCATGACTTTTATAAAATTTAAAAACAAGTAAACATACAAAAATTATGTCTCGTATAAGTACGTTATACTTACAGTACATTTGTGTTGTGTGAAATTCACTCATTTTGTATGTTTCCCAACACTTAAGAGGCTATTAATTGATCGACAGAAACTATCAACGGCTTACCAAAGTACTCAAGATACTGTATGTATGTTATAGATAGAAAGTAGTCGTGACAAAATAATCGAGTGTTTGACTCGACCTTTAACCGAGTAATCGATTATTTATTTAAAGTCAATTATTCGATTCAAAGTCAAGTATATTGCTAATACAACTGATTTCTTAATAAGATTTGAATAAATATCATTAGGCCTACTCTACACTGGCTCCATTTATTACTATCGATTATTTTTCTATTTAGATACTTCAATTTTTTTACTGTTTAAATCACATCTAAAAATATTACTACTAATCAACTTAATTATATTCTCATAAATTTAATAATATTTTCAGTAACGTATAGTTATATGGTTTAGTGTTTACATATATCTTATTCAGTAACGTATAATGATCTAAAATTTTGTAAATTAATTTCTATTATTAATTGTTTGTAAATATTATTATTAGTGATATTTTATCGTATATAGCTATTTATTTACATTAAATAATGTAACAATGACAAAATGTATTATATTTATGTTTAATGGCAAGTAAAATATAAACATCAAAGATTAAAACAAAAAATAGAATAATGTCATGTAATGAAAAAGGTTTGTTTAAAATTCTGGAATCCTTAAAATTCTAGATTTCTGTATATCGAAAACAAGGTGGTAAATAAGATCAGAATACTTTTTTAATTGAGATATTATCAAAATACACAATTTTACTGCATATCTATACTTATCTCAACAAACAATATTAAATAGTAAATAAATTCAAATAAATAAAAACTCGAAACTACAAAGAAGTCCAGACACGCAGAGCCAGTCTCTTTGTTTCCTCCTAAGTGGGTTATGTGTGAGTATTGCAACAGCAGAATATTATACGTGAATCGATTCATGCATTTGATTATTTACTCGATTTTTTTAATAATCGAATTCGATTAACTCGATTCCCTCAGTAATCGAATTCGATAAACTCGATTCCCTCAATAATCAAATTCGATAAACTCGATTTCCTTAATAGTAAAGTTCGATTAACTCGATTCTCTCACCACTAGTATATAATACAAGATTGGTGTTCAACTTACTTCCATTGAATGTCAGGCATGCCCTGTCTCATATGTAACTGTTGCAATTCCTGCAGCCACTTCATGCATAACTTCTTGTTTATGATTGGTTCCGTCTTGGTGTCGTCAGTCCTTACATGTCCCACAGGCAATTCCAGAGGTTCCTCGTCCAGGTTGGGGAGTGCACCCCAATCTTTACGAGTAACTAAAACTAGGTCTTCCACCTGGTTTTTGCGACTCTTACGCAGAGGGTGAGCGTGGTACTTCGGTAGATCATTTTTGGGAAACACCCACGGCATGATTCACCACTTCACAGAGTAACATGGAGTATACAGGACACAGGTTAATTTAATTGAAAATACATTCTTTTGCCAAATACATAATCCATATAACCAATAATATCCAACTTAAATGTGAGTTTTCAACTATATATGGGTTCAAATACGGGTTAAAATACGGGTGCGTCTTAACAGACTTTTAACAAAGAGATCTCCAACGAAGAATAGTTTCATATATTCATATTGTATTTGTGGTTTTGCCTTTTTTGTTTAATCGTTGGTGTCTTGTTCATTAAACTCACACCGTATATTGTTTCAATTGTGATAATTGGTAAATAAAAATTCGAAAAATTCCTGCTGCAGTATTAATGCACAGCCTAAGAACATAAGTTAATTAAAATGGGATTCACTTTTATCCCTCTACAAATGACATGGTCGATTAAAGTAATGTTGATGATACTTTTTCTGGGTTAGGCCACAGCTTGAAATATGCATAGATTCTAATTTTACTACTCAACAATCAAAGTGCAAACCTATGTGACAATTGTTTTGTTTATATGTCCATTTGATAATTTTAATAAAAAGCCGTGGTTGAGGCTTTGTCTTCATAATATAAATTTCTGATGTTGAGGTTTAACATCGCTCGTATGTATTATCCAATATCCAATACCCAAACAGTATGGTGGAAGTTGGCACTTGTCGTTATAGAGAATACCTTTTCTCTATAACGCGTTAAGCTACTAGTCGTGTTTGACATTAAATGTCTAGTTGATAACGCACATAACTAGTTAAGAGTGTACCCTATCAGACAGGGCTTGCGGTTAGTGTTTATTTATTTTTTCTTGTTCTAAGTTTGTCACTGTCTTATCAGTATATGTTTTCCCCCAGTTTAAGTTATCAATCATTTCTGAATAAGCTCTAGAGCAATTATTAACATTATCTTTTATGTTACTTAAAAACATTAGGTCTATACTTTTAAAACGTTTAAAGTATTGTCCATTTAGTTTTGTCACAAGTTTAGATTATTTAGAATTTTTTTAAAATATGGTGGAAAGCAAGCACTTTGAACTGTATTTTAGCTTAATACGTTATAGAGAAAAGGCCTTCCGTAATAAAATTGCCCGTCTAATTATAAATGCTGAGAGTTAACTTGTACCATATTGTTTCAAGGTGTCAAATGTTGTTTGAAAGTTATTTGTAACTATGTTCATGATTGGTTTGGAAATTTCCAATGCTTCAAATGTTTAGGGAACAATTATAACCGTAGTCCTTAAGCACGTAGTGTTTTAGTCTTTTCTTGCATTAGTATGGATAGGGGGATTAATTTAGTTTTAAATGTAGGCTAATTTAGTAAGTACAACTGAAGACGATATAAGTTTGTTATACCTGTCGAAACGTCACGTTTGTTCCCTACACACGAAGCATTGAAAATCTCCAAACATTATCTATTAATCATGTCGTTATTTATTATATAGAAAATTTGTAATTTTGACAAATCCTAGTCCATTGTAGAAGTAACGATTATTTTACTGAGAACATATGGCTGAGGTGTGTACAATTTATAAATTACTTTACTGACACATAGAGAATTAATGAGATACCTTATTTTTTCGAGTGAAGATCTATTGAATGTATAAGGAAATGGATACACAGAGAGTTTAACACTATTACAGAGCGAATATGTTTTTGATCTGGACTGTGATATAGTACTTTTATGACTCCCGATAACCCTGCATCCCGTTCAATTGTGTGATATTTTTGCAGTGATTTTTTTGGCAGTGATTATTTGCTTAAAATATCATTTTGAGTAATTTAGTGGTAATGAAGTTAAATATTTTTTAAGTCAAATTTCATTTTACAATATGCATGTCGTGTGTAGTTTCATTCAATATTTGTTCATAAAAATATTCGTAATGCTAAAGCGATTTAAAAATATTAAAAATATTTTTTTGAACTTTTTAAACTAATTTATAATAATATAAAGGATTCATGAAAATTCGTTGTAACATTATTTTAAAATAATTTCAACGTTAGATCATTTAGATATATTGAAAAGAATGTGTTCTGCAAGCTTTTTTGCCACTTTGTTTTTTTTGCCGGAAATTTTTTGATTATTCATCCAGTAAAATTTTCCATAAAGGACCTTTTCCGTAAATTCACTACCACTACATTGGTTAGGTTATGTTATATTATATTAAGTTTGGTTTGATTATGTCAAGGTTAATCTTAGGCTATGGTAGTGAATTAATGAAAAGATCCTTAAATGAAAATTAGTAAAATAATGAGTAAAGTGTATTTTACATCTCCAGTTCTTTATTAAAGACTTTCAGAGATAAAATAATATATAGGTAGTTTTATTTAACAGCAACTTTTTAATTATTTAAGTTTCTCTTCCACTTATCTAAGCTCATAGAAGTGTAAAATATTCCTAAATAACCTCAAGTTATTTACAAAAGAATGGATAACTTGCAAAACCAAACACGAACTTGTTTGCTAAGCGAGGCTAAAAGCTTTCTGTTGTTTCTTAGCTGTGAGCAGCGGCTGAATATTGAAGGGGATGTTTTCTCGACCAGCTTTATACTTTAGAGGTCGATATTCTGTATTTTCTTTACTACGGGTCTAAAGTGTGCTCTCAGGGCTTATACTGAGCTATAAATACTAACTTACTAATCTTAAAATGTCTAGTATTTCATTATATTTTATGGACGCAATAGAATAGCACACTTTGTTGTACTTAAGAGAACAACCCAGCCACTCGTTGTAAATATCACCACTAAGTCTCCTTTAACGTTTTATTAGAATATATTTGTTATATTTTAAAAATGTAATAGAGAAACACAAACATTTTTTCTTGAAAAATACTGGCAACAGGTTTAGAATATCACCAGTAAATATTCCCCAGGTATAGTTCTGCTATATCTTAGTATTAGTAGTATCCTAGTACCATTGACTTTAGTAACAAATAGATCAAAGCAATGTATTTATTGTGGGCGCATGCCTGTGATGCTATCTAACGGTGAATGATATGAATTAAGCTCAGATAGTTACTTCAGTGTTCCGGGGAGACAGAGAGAGTGGAAGGAAGTGTGGTAGAAGACCACTGGCGCTACCTGTGAATACAGAACATGAACTAATTGCACAGAACAGAAATACTGGCTTCAGTGACCCATTAGACAGGAAAGATTTCTTGTATATACTATGGTTAAATAGTTAAAAACTGTAATGTAGGATACCCAAGTTTACCACTGATGACAAATTCTGAGTAGTGTTGGCAAACTAGGGGGGTGGGGGGGCGCTTACTTGTGAGTAACAACCCCCCCCCCACGTGTTTGTCTAACAGGTTTATGTGTATATTTATTATATTTTGTAAATATCCTGGCAACATGTTTTGAGTATCGTCGTAAACAACTGGCCAGGATTTATTTGACCCAGTTTTTTTTGTATGTCTTTACATAATCTTTATGGTTACAGCGTAAAAATATACCAGGCGTAATTGTTTTACGTTCAAATTATCTAATCGTATCTTAATGAACGAAAATCCCATATTCCATAGTAACAAAAAAATAAACGATCAAATGATGTATTATTACAGTCATTTCCAGTTGTGTTTTGTTGTTGTACGTTTTATTATTCATAATAAAAAATCTATAACTAAAATTAGAACAATTTGTATTATACATAGTATATATATTAAGAATATTTGGAGGTAATTAATGTACATTAGGAACACGACTGAAAGTCTAAGCAACGATCGTATTGGGGTATCTACAAATTATTGATTAAACAATTTATTGATAAATAGATAAAATCTCATACAACTACGTAAATATACCCAATTAGAACAACAATGATACAAACAACTCTTATACGAGATACGATATTAGTAAATTAAGAGTTATCATTAGTAATAATTAGGTATTAAATTAACAATAGTAAAAATGGCAGTAAATTGAGATTTAGGACCCTTCAAATATTGAAAGATTTTTATTTACAAAGATGAAAGCTAACGATACCCCATCATAAATTGAAAAGAAAAAGATATGATATTAATTCTAAGAAATAATACGTAGAGATATCAACTCATATACAATTAAAGTACATAGAGGGGTAATATAGTCTTAACTGCAGCTCTTCTCAAAACTTTTGAAATCCGTAATTTTTGTTTGCATTGTTCATTGTTTTATCTCAGTATTATTAAATAGTAATGTATCTTATCTCATAATACGACCAAAGAGACACTGTCAATTTCAAAACACCATTAGCACTTATTTTTATTGTTTTTTTCTTATCAAAGATTTTGGGCACATAACATCATCGATTAAAATTTAATCCCTGTATAAGTTGTTGTACGTCATTGTTCCCAAAAGAATAATGTCTAGTTTCCAATGAGATATGTCCAAGAAATAACAATATACGTAATATTTAGTGAGGAAAAAGAGAGATAGAGAGTTAGAGTGTAGAGTTATTAGTGTCATTTGTGATCTATAGGTCCAAAAATGTTTAACATTGTTGATTTTTCTAAACTAGATACAATATTTTGTATGAAAGAATTTACCATGTCGTTCCCATAGTATTTATTGACGGTCTATAGTACATACACAGGGTGGAAAAACTATAGAAACGTGTTAACAACAACATTATTTTTTTCTGTAGATAATTTGATAGTTTATTTTTTTTAAATAATTGAATATAAAGTTTAATTTTTTTACAGAACAATTTTTTAAAACCTTTTATTAAACACCCTTTTATAACATACGTTAACCCACCCAACCACCCCTACACGTATAGTGGTACTGACCCACCCACCCACCCCTACACGTATAGTGGTACTGAATCACCACTATTAAATAGTTCAATTAGTTACACTAACTATTAGTGTAGAAATAATTTTATTCAAGTTAGTTACTTTGAAACTCAAATGACCTCTACTCTGCCAAAGATAAACCTCTCGAAGTCCGGTTTGTGGCAATTAATTTCTCTTGAATAAACCTTTCATTTGATACCAAACTCGACCTAGGCTTAGGTTGAAGATTTTCATTCAACTTCTCAGGCACGTTCTTTGTGAAGTAAAACAAAAGTTGTGAAAGCGTTTCCATATTTTGTTCCCACCCTGTATTCTTACAATCTAAAAATAATATATTTGAACTCAGAAATGCCATTAACAAAGTAAACAGTTTTATTGAGATGCACTTTTAATATTGGAAGAGTTCGAGGAAACATCACGAAGTAACTCCGTTTCAACCCCCTCCTACTTCTTGGTAAAGAAAAATACACTTTGCATGATAGATCACCTATTGCATAGCTTAATTTAATCAATTTTAACATATAAATATTATATTTTATACCAATATAACATTCCATAGGTTCAACTGTGTAAGAGGGAAATACACTTTTACTACACGGCAGTACTCCACACGGGCAGGTAATTTGAATGCCGCACTGCGGCATATAAACAAGGCCGCCCGTAAACGGGAATGTAAGTCCCTGTAATTGGGTGCCACTAATTGTTCAACTCCTCCCTTTTACATTTACCTGACAAATAAACTTGCTGCCGGGATGAACAGGAATGGAATTTAATATCGGGAAATTTATTGCATGCGTTTAATTTATATTCTATTGTATGTACATAATGAAATTTTCTAAACAGGACGTGATTTAATTTCAATTATATAGAGTTAAATGCTATAGTTAAATTTTATGTCAGTGTGCTGCTTTCTATTACTAATTATTGTTTGTCACAATTTTTTATTCTTCTATAAATGAATGATAATTTTGAATGATTGTCAGTTTATATATATATATATACATATTTCACTTATTTACTAAAATATAAGTAAACGTGTCTGATTTTACAATACACCACTATTTCACAAAATTAAAAACGAAAAAACTATACTTTATCATAATTTTCTGTATTCATGAAATAAGATAAACAAAGTATGTTAAGATTTACTTGTTTTACTACATACTTTAAATGTTTTACATACTATACATATGTTAAATAGAAACATATTATTTTATGGATGCTTATTTAAGTAAAAGAACATAACAAAAACGTAATATGATATCACCTCATCTATTTACCTCACATAAATTAAAAGCAATCTTTAAATCGGCTTAATTGCTTGTTTTATTTTTTAGGTTTTTACAAGATAAATTACGAATTAAATAATTTTACATGCAAGTTTAATTAATAAAACTATTTATTAAACATTTTAATTTTAGATAATGATAGGGTTATGACATTCAGTTAAAACTGGCTGTAACAACCTCCATTAATGTAATATAAGTTAATATTGATAATATATAGTCCAACTTCAGTAATTGTAGATTTAATTTCCTTCCACATAATAAGTGGTATTAATTTATATTCTTCATAAAAACTAGGTCACCATTTGCGTTTTAAAGATAGGCTTAGTAGTATCTCACGAATTAAAAACAGGGTTTTCAATGTTGAAAATGGCATTAGTGAGATAGCCAATTAAATTAAATAGATACTGAGTTAAATTCATATAATTTAAGCTTCAAATTAGTTTAGTTGTGAAAACAAATGTACTAAATAAATAAAATACACTCAAACAGAAACACATTCAATGCTATTATTTCAAATTTCAATAAATGATGGTAAAAGAGCGTAATCGTGGACGTAATTAATTATAGTAATTACTAACACAAGACAAGTTCTCAATTATGAATTTAACATTATATTTTAAAGACTGTACCCTATAATTTTTTTACGATAAACTATTTTATAACGAATTCTTTGTGATATTAGTATTTTTTTAAAATCTTTTATGGTTGTGTAATTTACTTCGTTCTCGAACTTGACAGACATATTTCTTAAGTCAAACTTAACAGACAAACTTCACTTAAATATTTCTTACTTGGTTCGATATAATTTTTCCTTATTTTAAGACATAATAATTATTTCAACCTTGTTATTATGCCTTTGAAAAAGAACATAAAAAAAGTAATAATATATATTCAATTAATTGTTTTCTCTCAATGCTTGAAAAGCAAAAATTACTAATTTAACTAAAAATATAACCCCATATAAAATAAAGTTTATTCACGTTTTGTACGATGAACAATTACAATAAATAAGGCAACCCTTGGACTGTCGGGCTAACACTATGCTTTAGTCCCTGCCTTGTAATTAAGTGGACTGTAATATTCCCAGTACAAAATCTCATCGATATAGTCGGCGAGTGACGAGAAGTCCTCTGAACGTGATGCCTCTTTGATATTGAAGGCGCTGATTTTCATTGAAAAAACACAAGTCTTGTCGTGTACCTGTCGTAATTACTAACTATGATATGTACACAACATGACTTGTGCTGTTTCCATGTAAATCAGCGCCTTCAATATCACAGAGGTATGAAATTCAATTAACTGATCGTGAATCCCTGACAGTAAAAATTTTCGGATTATTTTGTTGGGGATCAGTTCACTTCAGTACAGTAGATTCATGCTATACCTACTTAGTGGCACTGATCCGTTAAATGTATTAGTGCTGTTTTATTGATAATGATAATAATTTATGGCCTTTCTAAATATTGTTTTATCAAGCTCTAAATTGAAATATAACAATGAATTCAATGTAAAAATTAGTTAAACATAAAAAAGAAAGTGTTATAACGGTGGAAACTAAATACTATTAGTACAAAGTAGTTTAATTAGATCTCCTAACGTAATTAATATTGAAAAGTTATAAATTATTGGTAGATTACCAAAATATTGATTGATTAATCAAAATATACCAGTTAAATTTCGGGCATACATTAATACTTAGAAAGGACATCCAGGTTTTAATTTAGGTTCTAGTAATTAAATGGGGAACAAAAGCTTGATGTTCATTTATTCATTAATTTCTAAGACGCCGATCGCAGAGATATGGGCGAACATGAGGGGTGAATGAGTGTGATGCGTGTAGATGCACGAGTGTAGTCATTGTTACTAACTGAGTTCGACTTAGCTCAGAAAGGAATATTTATTAATAACCCAATAGCCAGGGCAACTATGGGACCTAGAGCTTCACGTGGAATCCAAACCACGTAGTGTTTGTCTGATTTTCAGCTAACTGACAAGTCTGACACACAGTTCTCCTCTCAACACAACATCTGAACCTTGACTGCCATCCAACATGGACACCCCAGACTTATCTAGTAGTATTCACGTCGATGACAACCATTGACCAGGCACCGTGTTGGTATTAAGAAGACCGATCATATACCCTATCGCCAACAATTTTCTCAACACTTTGTCCCCAAGTAGATGGGTTTTATATAATTTCATTTAAAATTAAAATCCTTATTATGCTTTTACGTTAAGAATAAGATTAAACTGTTAGTAAATATTGCATTTTTTATATTTTAAATAAAACTAAAATATAATGAACAATATTTTATACTAGTAAATTATTTAAAATACAATATGCACACGAGTCGTTTTAGATATAACATAAACAATATTATAGGATGAAAAGGCCACAGAGTGCAAATATAACTTGGGGAGATGAAACGATCCCGACATAGAGGGATGGATTACCCCTCCCGCCACCCCTCCCCACCATCCTCAGGTCAGGCAGTTTACCTGTTTGTGTATTGTAATACATCAGCTGGACCAACTTGGTCAGGATTTGATTATAACTAGAGAAACTATTATTTTTTTTCTTCGCTGTTTATCCAGCAACATACCTTTATAAATATTGTATTAGTTGTAGTATAAATTAATTTAAATTAAGTGTCAGGTGTTGGAAATATAAAACATTATGTATTTTAAAAACAATATCTCTTATGTTTTACTCATCATGCTGATTCAATACAGTAAAAGACTATTTATGAAAAGTAACTAATTAATTATTAATACATTCTAAAAAAGTAAGTTATTATTGGAAAGTCTTGATATTTTATGACGGCCTAAATAACTCTGATGTAACAATAATTCTCTTTATAGACTGTGTGAATTTTTTTTTCATTTTTTGTAACCGTTTTATTTTTCGAATAGCAATAAATGAGGAGAAAGTGAACGAGTTCAATTCTTAGTGCTTTACCATAAATTATCTCCCGTGCTGAACTCGTGGTTCGGAAGCCATATGAAACAGCTGGTCTCAGGATAAGAGGAGATCTTCTATATTCACTTTTCTAGCGTAAATTTACTTTCATTATTACAATATTATTAATTGAATTATTTTAACTTCTTGCGCTTTCTCCTTAACACCACCCAAATGAATATCGAGGTTTTATTTTTTAAATGCTTAATTTCATCGCAAGTGAATAAAAAATCAAAATAATGTATGTATATTGAAAAAAAAAGAAATTGTGCTTCGTTGGTAGTTGATAATTATACTTAAAATTTAATCTAATTAAAACTAGATTATGTGGTATGACTGAACATTTTGATGATATTTTAACATTTTTTACTCGTGTTTTGAACGTGCTTTTATTTATAAAAATTTTACTTTTTTTACATCTAAATAAAAATATTATTTAATTACAGTAATTTATGTTCAATTCTATATTGCATTAAATTTGAATTTTATTTAAAAACAAAGAGAACTTATTTTGAGCTAGTCATGGTACTGTGACTTTTAAAATTTGATACATAAATATATATTTTACATTATATTTGGTTCAATTAAGATAGAGTACTTCACTTCTAGCCGTACGAGCGAATTTAATAACCAGGAACAGTATATTGAGTCTAGAAACCCCTTTGTGATTATAAGGATGCTTGGAGGAAAGGAAACAGTTTTGTTAAAACCTTCTAAATGAGGTAACTTAGAGAGAGATAGCAAACTTTAACTAGAACTTGCGATTGCGTGAAACTTCTTCTCTTTTTCTTATTATTTTTAGAGCATAAGATCTGTCGAAAATCTTCAATTTGTTTGAAGTAAGTTTGTTGTCGTTATAGAGATTGAACACTCTCTACGTTACATTGCAGTAATTGCATAAAGATATTGCACTAATTGACCATTATTAAAAACTCTATATAATGATTGCTTGGAGGACTTCAGAATGAAATAGTAATTGGAATAAGCCGGCACTATAAATAGTGCTGCTGGAGATTCGAAACTGGCGCATCTTGATAGAAGTAAAAGCGCAACTTACGACTTCGTTTAGAGTGGTAGAGCGTGTACTTTATAGTCTGGTTGGTTTGGAATTAGCATCTTTAACAATGTACATTGTATGGAAATTTTACTTAGTAAACAAACATTTTATAACCTCGGGTGTTCTTTTAAGATCATAAAAAGAGTTTCTTTCAGAGGAGGACTCTCACTCTCGAATGAATCATTTTCTATAGAAATAGTCCCACGAATGGGAATTAAACAAAACTTTAACTGTGATTCAGTAAATGTTATAATATATAAAAAGACACATTATGTTATTCTAACATAATCTAACTTAACCTTACCTAACCTAGCTTAACCTAACCTAACCTAGCTTAACCTAACCTAACCTAACCTAGCTTAACCTAACTTAACCTGACTGGTACTTTTTAAAGTATCTGACGGTTGAGCATCATTGAAATCATTTCCTATTGTTGAATTTTTTATTAATTTGACTTTAATTTTCCTTATATACCTTAAATTTCTTCTTAACACTGAACCATCTTTGACAAATAAGAGCGATGCTGAGTGAGATTATGTTATGTTAGAATAGTGGGGATTGTCTCCTAAAAAAGACCCCGTAAAAATATAGGAAATGATTAAATGTAATTTACAGAATACGTTTAATTGAAAAACATACATTTTTTAATCTTAACTATTGCGTCTTAACTTAATTAATATTATTATTGTTATATACAATTGACTATAAAAACAATAAGAATTTCCACTTCAACCCGTCTACCTCTATCTATCTCTTTTCATCCCTCTCTATCTCTGTTTCTCTCCAGAACAAGCCGAATAGACTAACTCATAATGCGGATAAATCCTAAGGCTGTCCTCCAGCATAAGGGCTGACACATTGTCATGCAGGTCTCTCTAATAGTGTAAGACAGTACTTGATATTGGTTATGTGTATTGTTCTATTTTATTCAAATGATTACTAAAATATACGAATATATCTATGTTTAATGTCCACTTTATTGCGTAACTGTAATTTATTTATTACAATTATTATCTTTGCATTACTTAAATCTTTGATTTCTGAACAAAATAAAGTCAATTTATATTAAAATGGCTGTAATAGTTCCTAAATCAAATTACTAAACAGTAACATAGAATGTTAGTTACTCCTACGTCGTAACATTTGCGTGCAGGACTGTTTCTGTTTGCATGCTCCGCCACTTAATGTGGATAACTTTTATGATGTCTGAACTGTATCACCAACTTTCTCTTCCAGGAACATTTAACTCTCGTTTGTTTAGCCAGGCAAGTTTGTAGACAGGTATTTATTAAGTACTGCAATGAATTCTAATTTTGAATTAAAATTCTATTTCTATCTAAAAAAATCATAAAATACAGGGTGTTCTATGATAAATACAAAGTTGACCACCATATTGGAAAATAGTGGCTGTTAAAATATGCAATATGCATATAAAATTTGAAATATGCATTTTTAATTGTCTCTAACAAAACAAGGTAAGGTTTCTCATATGAAATTTGTTGTCAGACTTATGGTTTCCAAGATCACATTTGTGGCCCTTTTAAAAAAGCCACTCTGTATATAATTGTGCTATATTATTAAAGAAATAAACATTTCGTAGCTCCCCCTTCTAAGGATCAATACATCCTTTGAGTGACGGATTACCTGGCCGACTACTTTTTCCTCTACAACCCAACATCTACTCTTGATGTCGAATACTTTCACTTTTACTTTTACTTTGAGTTAGTTGCAATATTGTAGCTAATGGATGTTGGGAGGCATTTCGTTGGAGGAATATTTTAATGTAAATGGCTGCTTACTAAATTACAATGAAAGAAAATTATACCAGCTGACTTCCCTGAAAAAAGGAAAGGGCAATTATTAAGCAATCAGCGTATAGTAATGAATTATTTGAATTTAAAGTGTGGCTTACACATGAACAAAACAAACACTCTATCTTTGTTTCTGTTAGAGGATTTAGCTATATCTCAAACAAATTCATTACAAACGCCTTCCAACGATGAATGACAAATGTACTGTTCGTTTACATAAAATATAGTTCATTTCAATTACTGTGCAAGTACGAATTTTGTGTGGAGTAAAACATTATTATTAATCGTTTGTTGCTCTGCATTATTACTAATCTTTATTTAAAAAATCAATGCAAAATCCTCATATTTGTAATGTACATAATTTTTTAATTGTATTTTGTTTATATTATTTTGAAATATACAAACCATTTAAAAATAAAACACTCGCCATTAATAAAATTATAACTTACTCAACTAAATCTAAAGCGCAGGAAACACTTTGTAAACTGTAAATAAATATTAAATAGCAACCCTTTTGGTAAGTTGTATATTTATCCATTTATTGAGTCAGTTATAAACGAAGCTGTAATCTTGTGGTCCATAGATCTCTAAATTGGCTCCGAGAGGCTGTAAAACGGCGATTTGTGACCGGCTGATACAGCACGTATTGTGGTGACTTACTGGAGCTCGCCCTTCACACACGTACGTAATTTGCTAGCTTAAAAGCTTAACGTAGAGTAGAGCAAGCGTGACTTTTAATAATTTTCAAATTTCAGAAGAAAATCTATAAACATGTCTTGTCCCTACTCATATAAACATGTCTTGTCCCTACTCGTATAAACATGTCTTGTCCCTACTCGTATAAACATGTCTTGTCCCTTCTCGTATAAACATGTCTTGTCCCTACTCGTATAAACATGTCTTGTCCCTACTCGTATAAACATGTCTTGTCCCTACTCGTATAAACATGTCTTGTCCCTACTCGTATAAACATGTCTTGTCCCTACTCGTATAAACATGTCTTGTCCCTACTCGTATAAACATGTCTTGTCCCTACTCGTATAAACATGTCTTGTCCCATGTTATACCTCATGTAAATGACAGGTATTGTTGGTAGTGGTGTGAAACTATGTGGAAGAGATTATCCAATTGTTGTATGATGGCAGGTAATTAATAACGGGTTATTACCTAACCCAACACTAATCACAAGATCTATTTATGAACATGTTTGTAAACGTTGCGATGCTCGTCCTTCAAATAAATAGTTATTATGAAGTACGTTTAGCCACTTAAAATATTCTTTTTAATACCTAAACCTACGATACAAAATAATAAGACACACTTAATTACTTAAGTACTTAATTAATCTCAATTAAGTACTTAAGTAAATCTCAAATAAAGTACTTTTGAGAATCTCAATACATTACAAATAATTTAGTAATATATATATGACATTAAAAGGTATATAAATTTTAACTGTAATGTGATTATGCAGAAAAACATATTACGCAATCCGTCACTTAGAATTTTCAGTTAAAGAAAATTGTAGCATGAATGTAAAGATATTTCTAAACGTACAAATATTGTATAAACGTATTTTTGGACCAATATCAAAGTTTAATTTATATAAGAGAATATTTTCCCAATTCTTACACGAATGCTTTGACCAAAGTTAGACGTGAGTTTTATCGCTACGTATAAGCAACTCAACAGTTTTGTATTATTTGTTGTTGCGTGGCAAGACCACTTAAGAAGGTCGATAAACGTTGTTTCGTACAAAACTTGGGTTTATGTACTTTAAAAGACCATAGCACAGTGAAGAGGTGTTAGCATGAAAGTGAAACCTAAAAACATACATTCAATAAAATTACAAGTTATTTTTTAAATTATGATGAACGATTTCGGTAAAGTTTTACTACTCTAAGAATATTCAAAAAAGGAAAAATTTAAAAATTATTACTATACTTTAAGTTAAAAGCGCAGAAAATTTTATATATATATATATATATATATATATATATATATATACATTTTATGTATACATATTGCATGTACACATTGTACTTTGAATGAAGAATTTTGTTCACGGGTTCAAGTCCCGGAAGGTTCACTTAATAATTTGCTAAGTGGGTTTGGACCGTTGTCCCTTGGTAACGTTTGAGTACTCTTGTACAAAATACCACAATCGAAAAATGAAAAAAAATATGCTAAAACAATTTCACAATTCTAGTTTTCTACATTAGTTGAATAACAACACTTAAAAGTTTATAAAGAGGAAGTTATATAAATGTTTAATTTTAAATGCTTATTCAGACGTATACAACAAATAAGTTCTATTAATATTAATTTATATTTGGCAGCTAAATACATAAGAGATATAAATGTTATAATTTCATACATGCAGTAAGTGTTTAGCTAACTCCAGGAACTAAATAAAATAAACTAAAAATATAACATATCTTTGTGATGGCATAACCAATAATATTATGATGAAAGGTCTGTGAGAGCAAATATAACATGGAGAGGTGAAACAGTCCCGACATGTTGGATAGGTTACCCCCCCCCCAACCCCTAGGCAGACAAACAGTTTACCCTGTGTATTACGTGTCATACATCAGCTCGGTCAACTTTGTCGTGGAGATTCCATCTTTTGACGTACATTTAAGTCATTTATGAGACGTACAATGTGTAATACAGTTCATTACAAATAAATTTATGGTATATTTTTGTAGCAATCACGATGGAATTTATGTTGAAAATTTAAAATGGAAAGTTTCACTTTACAGCCAATTTACTTAATTGGCTGATTGTTAAAACACGTGTTTAAAACAATCAGTAGTTTACTACTTGTTAAAATGTAATATATTTAATTACTAAATGGATTAAAAACACAGTTTTTATTTTATTAAGTAATTTTAAAACGAAGTACGTCACATGTTAAGAGGAAAAAGCGCCGTGTGATCCTAAGTTAGGATAAATCCGAGACGCGACTTTACGTAATTACCAACTAATATTTCATTTGTGGTTAATTTACATGTAAAAAATTTTCAAATTTAAATGAACAGGCAAATGAACTAAATGGTAGAAACTCGTTGGTGTAGTATGAATTGGAACAAAGGAAAAACTCTTGTATTAAAACTTTCCAAATGAAGTAACTTAGGACATGGCAAACTTCAACATGAATTTGTTAGTAGTTCTGTGTTTCCTCCCTGCTTCTCAAGATTTTATGTACTGGTAATATAATTGTGTAAAATAATGATGAGTTATAAATCTAAAATTTTTATTGATGTATTCAAAACTTACTATGGACAACAAAATCACTTCAAATTTTAGACAAATATAATTCGATACCTATGTTTACATAGTGTTTTGAAAGGATTTTAAAACAACCATAAATAAAATGCCACGCTAACAATATTATCCTGATTGGTTGTATTTAACTATATAAGGTAAAAACAATTTACCATCTATTGTTACAATAATCTTTAATCGATATTTTATGCAAAACAACATTGTACAAAAAGCACGTACGATGTTATTGACTTTCCCACCCACGCATACACATACAGTGGTAATGATCCACCCGCCCACCCATACACGTACAGTGGCAATGATGTTGACCGTATCCTGACTACCAACCAACATGAACACCCCAGACTTCTTTAGTATCCACATTGATGACAACCATTGAGCGGACGCCATATTGGTAATAAAAGGACCGAGCAGAGAACCTATCGCGTAAGATCTCTACAACACTGTCCAAAAGTAGGCAGGTAACAACACTGCCAACATTATCTTGGTGTCTAAATAGTATCCAATGTTCTACTATTTTGATAACCCAACTATTATTTTATTCGTTACACGTGATTGTCACACCAGTGTGTTGAGTAATTCTGTCGCAGCTGTCTCCATGTAGTGGCATTTGCGTGAACAGATATAATTGTTCCTGGTTGGTGTCTCGCTCCTTAATGTGGCATAATTTTTGCCATTTCTGAACTTTATCATCTACATCATCCACATTAACTCACGTTTGCTTGTTTAACCACTGTACCCAAAGCATTATTGTAAACTACAGTAAAATATAAGTAAAATAGAAATTACAATTAATTATTTCATTTCCCTGGTCTGATGGAAGAAGTAGTTCTCTTTTCTTGAATAAGAGGAAAGAAAGTATTAAAGGAGTATGTAAACTGAAATTTTAAACTATGAATAAAATATATATTTTTATATAATTGTTAAAAATAACACAGTTTAAACCGATAAAAACTTTATTAGTGAGGCCTTTCGATAGCAAGGCTATCATCGTCAGACACATCACGCATAAATATACAAAAAGTAAATAAATGTAATATAAGCTTATATAAACATATGTTTTAAAATTGTTAACTTTCGTGGCAAAATATATTTATTACTTTAAATGGTAGTTTTATTATGAATTTGATAGTATTATAAATTGAATTTAAATTAATTGTTCATAGTTTTGAAAGTAAAATAGAATTTTGAATCGGTGCATCTTCTTGGTTTAATTAATTTTCAGAATTTGCTTTGTTAATGTACCATGATTTTAAAACATATGTTTATATAAGCTTTTATTACATTTATTTACTTTTTGTATATTTATTTGTGATATGTCTGACGATGCTATCGAAAGGCCTCACTAATAAAGGTTTTATTGGTTTAAACTGTGTTATTTTTAACAATTATATACAAAAAACCAATACAGCTCCATCTTCAACATTGAATATATTTTTATGTGTTATATTTGTCTGATTTTGTAAATATTTATTTACCTCAAGAGTAGAGACGGCACTAGTGGCACAGTGTTGTAACCCAGCTACTTGGGGACAAAGGGTTGTGTAGATTGTAGGAGATAGATTCTATTCTCGACCCTCTTACTGACATGTCGCCCACTGGTAACCATCGACGTGGATACCAACTAGAGAAGTCTGGGGTGTTTATATTGGATGGTAGTCATAATCCGGAGACAGTGTATGGAAGAGAACTGAGTATTAGACTTTTCAATTAGATTGAAATCAAACCAACATCATGTGGCTCGAATTCCACGTAAAGCTGTATGTCCCTTAGTTGCCCTAACTATTGGGCTACTAATAATATATTCATTCTTAACTGATTGGAACTGAGTTAGAAACAAAGCTATCATCCACACTCATCCTACGCTTATCATTAGTATTTCCTTTGTAATAAACTCTCAAATTTGAACAGAAATAATAGTAAAATGAAGTTTCCTTTTATTGGTTTCGTACAAAAAGTGTAAAATTTACTATTTGCACCCGCGAAACAACGCATAAAATCGTATTGCAGAAACATCTTCTCTTGTTCTGTATAATTTGCAAATTCCAGAAAAAAATCACCTAGTAAATATAAAAAGAAGTCCTTGTACAAATGTAATCATGGTATTTGTTTTATAAGTTTATCTCTTAAGAATAACATATTAGGGCAGGATCATAAATATTTAGGGGCCATTGTGAGTTGGATCACTCTCGTAAAGATCAATGCAATCCCTCGAGTGACGTATTAACTGAGGCGACTGCTTTATTCCTTTACAACTCAACCCAAGTAAGATACTTTCACGTTTGCCTAATACCGTCAGACTTATTTGGCTCAGTTATTGATGTTTCTTTTATATGCTAACGTAAAAATGAGATTAAATCCCGACCTAATTCGCAAATGAGTCTAACAAACCATCTTAAATCGACTTTTGACTAATATTTTTGAATTTATGCAATCCTTAGTTATTTATACATAAAATGTCGTTTTTACACGTCAATACCACTGTACGTGTATGGGTGGGTGAGAGTGGTCAATACTACTGTATATGTATGGGTGGGCGGGTGGGTCAGTAACACTGAATGCGTATGGGTGGGCGGGTGGGTCAATATCACTGTACGTGTAAGGATGGGCGGGTGGGTCAGTACCACTGTGCGTGTATCAATACCACTGTATGTGTATGGATGGGTGGATGGGTCAATACTACTGTATGTGTATGGGTAGGCGGGTGGGTCAATACCACTGTATGTGTATGGGTGGGCGGGTAGGTCAATATCACTGTATGTGTATGGGTGGGCGAGTGGGTCAGTACCACTGTGCGTGTATCAATACCACTGTACGTGTATGGGTGGGCGGGTGGGTAAATGTTGACACGTAAATAAAAGAAAGCCTAATAGTAGTTGCCCTTGGTATAACACAAACTGATGTTTAAATTAAGACTAAGAAATTTTAGATAGAAATTTGGTCAGAGGATGACGGAAAAAGAACCGGAATTAACTGGTTTAGTAAATAAAGAGAGCTTATTTTAGACCAGGTTTGCAGGCGTTCTATTTTCATATTATAATGTTAGGTTTGGTTGTTAGTGTTAGGTTAGGTTAGTTACATCGTATTTTGGTAATTTTATCTGTTATCATTAAGTAATTTATAATGAACGTTACTTACCTACCCTAACCTAATCTATAATAACATAACATTTACCCCATATATCATCCTCTATATTGTTTTAAAATTTATATTTCCCCGTTTACTGAATAAGTTATAAACGGAGCTGTAATCTTGTAGTCCATAGATCTCTAAATTGGCTCCGAGAGGCTGTAAAACGGCGATTTGTGACCGGCTGATACAGCACGTATTGTGGTGACTTACTGGAGCTCACCCTTCACACACGTACGTAATTTGCTAGCTTAAAGCAAATTTGAAAATTGAGATTATAAAATTTGTTAATATTTTTGTACATTAATAAAATTGAATTTAAGGCTACAAGTATAATTCAATTTTTTTATTGTTATGGAATCAGCTCTTCAAAAGTGTATAATTTTTTTGTTAAACGTTTGTGAATCTTTATTCATAAAGACATAAGTATGCATTAAAGAAAGAGTGACCAACGTTAAATTATTAGCTGTTTTGAGGTCTGTGTAGTATAGTCCCGTCTAAGTACATATCGTACTTTTAAACCATCTGTAGTAGCAGACCTCAATAAATAACCAAATTACAGGTACAGAAATTCCTATTCCATAAGGTATATATTTGTAAGTAATGACATAATCAAGTATGTTATCAAACACATGGAAAAAATAAGGGGTTAAAATTTATAAGAAGACAACTTCAACATAAGGCTCTAAAACGTTTGGTTAGATAAAGGATAAAAAAACTTAAATGGTAAGTCTTATTCTTACGAACTTACCATTATGGTTTTGTATTGTATAACTGTTATTGTTAACTTTTATACAATAAGAGTAAGGGCTACTTACAACATAGATACTACGTACAACACTGCAAACCCAATGAAAAACAGTATATTCAACGTTCTAAAACCAATGCCGCAGTGAGTGTAATTCTCTGTAAACTACTGTTCCTCTTTAAGCTTTGAATATTTTTTTTATATTATTTGCGAAGAAACTTTTGAAATGTATCTGATACTTTTTTTTATTAAATGACATCATTTTTTATTGTTTTACAATTTATAGGGTGTTTTGGTCCTTTGACAATGGTTTGAAGCAGGATAGCTCTGGAGTTTGACAATCTGACCGAGTCGGAGCCCGATAATATCTGTGAGCTTTTTGCCATCTATTTTAAGTCAGTTTATACTCCACCTATCGCCTGTTCTCACACTTATGACTTTAAGACATCTCTAAGTGTACTTTCACCCTTGACGAAGTTAAAGAAGTTGAGTCTCTTAAAGGAGCGGGGCCGGATGGTATAACTCCGGCAGTTCTTAAGCATTGCAACAGCCAGATTGCGCCTATTCTTGTCAAAATATTCAATGCTTCATTATCTGGTGGAAGTTTTCTGAAATTCCTTAAACACAGCTATGTTGTCCCCATCTTAAAGTCGGGAGACCCTTCTAATATCAGGAATTATCGTCCCATCGTCATCCAATCAGCAGTGGGAAAAGTATTTGGGAGTCTGGTACCGGATTTTGTCAAGCCTTCTTTTAGGCAGGTGGTCGTGGACGAGCAGCATGGCTTTACTTTGGGTAGATCTACAATCTCTAGACTTTATATTGGAAGCCTTTGGTAGAAGAAATCAGGTGAAAGCTATATACATAGATTTTGCTAAAGCCTTTGATAAGGTTAGTCACAGCCATCTTCTTGCCAAATTGAAGGGTAATGGGATTGTTGGCGATCTGTGGCTGTGGTTTGAAAGCTACTTACAGAATCGGACTTTGGCTGTAAAATATGGGTCTAATGTATCTTCCTCCTTCATCGCCACGTCGGGTGTTCCTCAGGGGTCTCTTTTGGGGCCATTCTTATTTGTACTATTCATCAACGACATTGGTAGTAAACTGGGAGTCAGTTATGCGTTGTTTGCTGACGACGTTAAGCTTTATCAGGAGATAAGAACTCTCTCCAGCAGGAACTCTCTCCAGATGCAGGACTCTCTCCAGCAACTCTCTCAATGGTGCGTGTTAAACCGAATGAAAATCAATCCTACAAAGTCCAAACATATTACTTTTCGTAGAATGAAATCTCCAATTATTGTTGACCTGTACTTGGTGGAGATCCCATTGAGAGGTGCGATCTTGTAAGAGACCTCGGAGTACTTATGGATTCGTCACTTGAATTCACGGCGCACATTGATAGCATTTGTTTGAGAGCATCAAGAATTATGGCCTTTGTCTTTAGACTGGGTAAATTTGGTCTCAGCTCTCGGACAATGGCTTTATTATATAAGTCATTGGTGAGACCGATTCTGGAATATGCTTCCTGTGTATGGTCTCCATATCAGTCGAGACAGATAGATAAGCTTCAGTCTATCCAGAGACGATTTATAAGAATTCTGGGTGTGAAGAATGGCTATGCCTATAGAGAGGTCCCTATTGCCGACATTGAAACCAACCTAGGTCTTATGCCTATAATTTCTAGACGACAAGTTGCTGATATTGTATTTCTCTACAAGCTGATCAATGGTGATATTGATTGTTCTCATTTGCTACAACTGGTTAACTTTAGAGTCCCCTCAGCTACTAGATCGCATTACCTTTTTGAGATCAGATACAGAAGTACAAACTACCTTCTTCATAGTCCTATTCCTAGAATGCTGAGAGCTGGAAACGAGGCCTGCAATGTGGTGGATTACTTCTTTGACTCCTTGGGAACTTTTCCACGTCTGGTTCTATCACTGGCTAACAACAATGGAGAGTAGAGTCCATCCACTTTGTGCAAGTGGATTAGAATTGGTTTCTGGTGGAGTTAGTTTCTGTGAAGTGGGTGCTTAAAGGGCCACACTTGTGTTGTTGGGGGCATGGTCTCCCCACATTGCATATTTCACTTTTAATACCAGTGCAGTGATTGTTCCATCTTTAGGTAGCTGCGTTAAAGGGCTACACCTGTGTATGTGGGGGCATGGTCTCCCCACTTTTCGCACTTTCCTACACCTATAAGCACTCTGAAATGTCACAATCATTTCTCCCCAAACTTCACGTATTTATATATAATTATTATTGTTACCTTTTTTATATTTTATTTATGTTATCTATTGTTATTTATTACTAAATTTATTATTTATTGTTATTTATATTATTGTATCTGTTATATCTGTATATTCTACTTGGGTTATTTATTTATTAGATTTTTGTTGCTGTTACTATTTGTAGAATTTATTGTATTGTCACACGATGGTTACACACTCCACTTATTATGCTATTGGACTGTTCAGACTATCTTAAATTGTTGTTACTGAAGTGTTTGATTGTCAGTTATAGTTCATAATCATAGTAAGTAACGTGAATCATAGACTGCCATCTTGTATGTTATTGTACTTTTGTAAAATTGGTTAAACCATGGGAAATAAAATAAAGTAAAATAAATCTGTCATAAAAACAAATAATTTTCCAATATTCATACTGCTTACATATTTTTTAAATAAAATATTACTGTATCATATTATAATGTTGTAGTGTTTACGATCTGGTATTTCCACCTTCCATGTAGAAAATATCTTGTTTTGTGTGGTTTTATTATTGTTGCACTAGTTGTTATGATTATGAAAATATTGTTCACAGTGTGTGTCTTAATGGCAATTTTTATTTCACAAATGTTCTTAGTAAATTAATTAACTAACAGTTTCTGGAACAAGGTAAATACAACAATTAAAACTTTCAAAATTAAGTAGGTTAGGAAAGTTCTCTCTCAAGTTTCTGTAACTTAGTTCTCGAACATTGACTACAAAAAATAAAGGGAATCTACAATATCATAAATAATACATTAGTTTCTTAAGTATGGTGTTACTTAAACTTCTTTCTTCAATGTATAGACAAAAGTGATGAAAAGATTGATAAATATGGAATACAGTGGTCCTAATAGAACGATATTTCACTAATCTTTTTATATTACCGTGACAAACAGGAATACATCGGAATTTTTCCTCGGGAATACAAATTGTTGAAACAATTTTTGTAATGATCTACCAAAAGTCATTTATTGTACATAAATCTTTTTTGTCATGTTTCTTCTAAACATGAATATGACATTTGTACATACGATAAATAATAACTGAGATATTCAACTGAAAATAGTAGATTAGGTTAGGTTAAGGTAGGTTCGGCTCAGTTAGGTTAGGTTAGGTTAGACTGCTAGTAGTTTGGTCGGTATTGTATCTGTTAATACTAGGTAATTTATAACAAACCTAACTTCTACCCTAACCTAAAATAAATGACCTACATAACATAACCTGTAATAATATAATACGACAAACCCCTCTTTTTTTGTTAGATGTCTCTGCTGTTATTTGTCGAATGAATAACGGAATGAATATTTGTATTTATAAGAAAATGATGCATATGATTAATGTAAAATACATAGTTTTTGGTGTAAACATTATTTTATTAACATTAAAATATTCGTTAAAATCTGTATTTCTATGTAAAATATTCTATGGATTCTTGTTTTTGATGTTAATATTGGCTAGATTACAAAATAAATCATAAAAATTGGATGGAACCGGTATATTTCATATTTACCTAACATTAATAAATAGACATATTTGAATCTCTACAATTTATACAGCTGATATAATTGTTATAGTTTTATACTTAAACAATAAATATTTCTTTTATTATAAATTTAATAATTTAAATACATAATTATTGAACTTTTTTAGTTTTACTCTTATAGTTCTCGAAAAAATACATTTTTTTTATAAATTATAGTCACATTTTATCATAAATGTCTGAATAAATAAGATAAGTCCAGAAATCAAAGTGTGAACAATGAAAACCTCATTTATAAACTTTGATCAGTTGCTGAATTATTTACTCACTTGTTGGTGGAACATTCTGGGGGGTTAAATAATTTATCAAACCTGAAAGCAACTTGTTATCACATACATATACTGTATACTAATTATTCAATTAAGTACCCTAATACTCAGTTGGATTAGGAATGAGTTTTCATTCCTACTACATATGTTAAATGAAAATATAAATAAATGTTTGGGGAGCTGGTGGCCGGGAGGTCTAACGCGTAAGGACTTTGAGCATAAGTTAGAGATGGCGAAAAAATAAAAAAAGATATTTTGTAACATTTGTGCTGTATGACACTGGTGGCGTATTTTTGTACAATGCAAAAAAAGGCCTCTACTCGTAGTATTACATAAGTTAGAACAAATATTTTTATTTTTACGACACTTAGTGAAACAGAAACTAAAAAAAATAACTATTTCCGATAAGTTAGTTATTAAGTGGGTTTTGCGTATGTCAAACTTATCCAACTGGACTGTGATATGCGACCAGCCAGTCTAGTATGTGATGTAGTAGTTACCTCAACAAGTTTCCTGATACATTGTTAATAAATTAACAATCATTGTTTTTGCAATGGAATAGTGATGGTTATGTTTTTTGTATTAATATATTTAAAAATAAAGATTATTTTGAATGCGCAATATTTTAAAACAGATTGAGTGATTTAAAAAAAAGAAAGTAGTGGTTGATAATACTCTCAATGATATCCAACACCTGTTATGTAAGATATAGCGAACTAAAAATATAGCTTAGATTACTTTTATGTAAATTACATTTCACTTTATTTACATCTATATAATTTCAGTTTTTAATAGATTTTGAGTGAGAGAAATATTATTTTCATAAACGTATATAATAATAGCTGATAATATAAGCTGAACATAAAATAATAACTATTTAAAATAAATAATAATAATATCTTATAATTACTATGCCTAATAATTACAACAAAAATAATTATAAATTTGTTATGTCCGATAAACAAGAAGAACACCTAATCTCACTAATAGCTTTGTAGTTTGTCAATTCATGTTAATAGGCAATTAAGTTATTCATGTTAAACAAGTTATGGATCTTCCGTTAATTTACTACTACTACTTTTTTTGTTTCCGTTAATTCACCACCTCTTATAAATAATTTATTGCCCTAAACACTGTTCCCAGTCGTTTTTAAGTCCACTGTAGTGTAATTTATCCGCTAGGTATCCGATATGGCTGGCCTTATCTTATCGCTTTCCAAAAACTTACACACGGAGAGTGCATTCGGTGGAAAGTCAATCATTGGATTTTCCAGTTTGTGATCAACTTGAGTAGCCACCTAACCGTAATTGCGATAAAAAGAGTATTGGTAGTGATGTAACGAAACAAGTAGTGGTAGTGACTTAACAGAAAAGGTGCAACAAGTTAAATGACAAATTTTACTTCCAATTATCAAACTACTTAAAACCCCCCACTTACGGTTTGTATTAATTTAGTGAAGACATCAACCCTTCTCAGAACCTCCCCCACCCACGGTCCGTCTGTGTTACACACGGACCTAATGCTCCAATTGTGGAGTCAAAGCAGAGATATGTGCTTATTGCTCTGGTCAACTCACCCTTAATGGAGGGTAGACCAACCCTTGATGTATCACAACCGTTACCAGATGAAATATTTTGAGTGGTGTATCTTTCATGAAAATAAAACTTTTTAATATGTACTAGGCGAAACACCTGCACGTTTTTCATGCTAACCTCGTAATTTGTTCGTATAATTTTTTTCCTTTAAATCGCACTTTTAGACTGTTCAAAATAACCGCTTCTGTCAAGTTGTATCGTCATATTTTCTCATTCGTGTTCATAAGCTAAAGATACTGAGTTTCATCCCAACCTGAGTCATGACAATTTTAGAAAGGTGTCAGCAATAACCAACCACTATTAATTTGTTATTGGGTTACCAGTTAAGGTCACTTTCTTAGCAATAGTAGGCCTTAGTTTGTAACAATGACTACACTCGTCATGTTCTTTCGAAATCCATATTTGCGAATATCTTGACAATCGATGAATTAACAATAAGTAATTAAATAACGAAAGCCATGATTGGCTGATATCGTGATACTAATATCTATCTTATTACGGCTATTTAAGATAATTAAAAAAAACCTTTCTTAGTTCACATTTAGAGCCAATGATTTGTGCCAAGTTTCATGGTAAAAACTATAGTTTTTGAGAAACTTTGATCAGTCATTCCATGTTATATGGGTTTTATATTTATTCATATTTCTTCTATCAATTGTCAAGTAGATACGTAAAACTTCAATTCAAAACCTGCTTTGTATGTTGGAACATGGTTTACATGCGAATCTACGTTAGTTTATGATGATAAATGGAAGCTGCTAAACCCAAACCATACTCAATAATGATATGTACTTATAAAATTATGAATATATATTTTATTCTGTTTATGATAAAGGTGAAAACCACAGTAACAAGAACAAGCTGAAACCAATGAAATGAGTCAATAGCTAAATGATAAAACTAATATAAGTTTATACAAACCAATATATTTTATTTTTTCATGTTTTAGTAAAACTTAATTTATGTAATGAATGAAAATGATATACAAATTTTAGTCGTATTCGTACTTGAACCGTAACTTAAAAATATTCCTTTTTTTCCTTATTTGTTTGATTTTTTTACTATAGTTATTATACTTAGAAGTTGTTATATATAAGTGATTGTACGTTTTCTAAAAAAACTAAGTCTAGTGATATATAGTAATTGAACATAGTTAGGAATACAAAAAAACAGGACACTACAAATCTATAACAAGATAGTTCTTTTAGGATAATGAAATAAAAAAAATATTATCTGATTTCAGAATAAAAGTTTTGAAAACATGGAAGGGCATATTGTATGCACAGGGGTAGATACGTCCCCAGAATAAGGGTTTGTCTGGAACTGATTACTGCACGTCCTTAAATATGTCAATCCTTAAACGATCTGAAGGGTAAGTAGATGAATGAATTACATTATACAGTTTGTAGTAATATATTGTACATGATAAACTATATAATAACTAACTGTACTAAAAGTAAAATAATTTTAAAATGATCAGAATTATTAATAAAATAATATCACAAGACATCAACATATATACTTAAACAATAAAAAAACTAATCGCATGCTCTGAAAATTTGTAATGCATTACATAACATGACTTATATATTTAGTTATAATTTTGCCAAATGAAATAAAACCAATGAATATTTAAAAATATAAGTTGATTTCACATTTATTTTGTAATGATAAAAATGATCCAACATTTGTTTTGGTAGTATTTGTTCCGGCTACCTAGTATTACTTTGCTGTAAGTTGGCAAAACTATCAGCTGTTCTTAGAGATTAGTTCCCTCTTTTTCCGCTTCCGTTATCACTATTGTTGCAAGATGGCTGACAGAGGAAGGTTGCATGTGGATCAACGCATAAAGACTGTGTTGTTTTTAATGAAACAAAAAGTGTGGTGCTTACACAAAGACGGTTTCGTGTTCATTTTCAAACTCGCCGGTCGCCATCATTTAAAACTATTCGTAGACTTTATGAAAAATTTAATAATGATGGCTCAGTCTGAGAGGAAGCGTCAACGGCCTTCCACAGAATGTTGAAACTGTCAGAGCAGCGTTGGTTGGTGAGGAGTCTCGGTAAGTCGACTAGAAAAGTGGCAGCAGATCTTCACATTTCTAGGCGATCCGTGGAGAGAATTTTAAAAAGTGATTTGCATTTGTATCCATACAAAATTACAGTGTTGCCCAAATTAACGATTGACAAAAAAACATCAATGAATAGTTTTCGCAGAATCAAGACATATTGATTAACAATTGTTGGTTCTCAGATGAGATACATTTTCACTTAGACGGTGTTGTTAGTAAACAAAATGTGCGTTTTTGGGCTTTCAAAAATCCACTCGTGTTACACGAAAAAGTGCATCATGCTCCAAGAATTACGGTACCGGCAGCCATCTCGAGCCATGACCATTCTTCTTTTAACATACTGTGAATAGTGAGCGTTATCTAAACATGCTACGTTATTATTTTGTATCTCAACTTATCGCAAAAGGGTTTTAATTAGAGAACCAGTGATTCGTGCAGGATGAAGCCAAATCACACACGGCTAATGTTGTTTCAGACTTTCTGCATGAACATTTCAACCAAAACATTTCAAACCGATTTCCTAATCGTTTTACGTGTGGCCATAACAGACTCCCAAACAGTCCTGGGGGTCTGTGATTATTTTCTTTGGGGATATCTGAAGGAGAAGATCTTTCCTAAACATCCTATATAGGCTCAATGATGGATCTGTGAGTGCTAATCATTGAGGCATGTAACGAGATAACCGAGGATAAGTGTCGCAGAGTCATCAATAACATAGACGTTCGTGTTGAAGCAGTTGTCAGACAAGAAGGTGGCCACATTGAACATGTAATGGCCTCAAACTATGTCCAGGTATGCAGTAAACAATTTATATCAAACTTTACTATATTGCATTTACAGTAAATTTTCTTTTACAGAACCTAATGTTGGATCATTTCGTGCGCCACCCTGTATGTATAAGTCAAGTTTATGATTGTGCATGTATAAATTGGATTGATACATTATTATATATTCAGTATTTAATAAATAGTGGTTTCATTTCTCGACATAGCACAATGGCAAGTGTGGTTTAAAGATTTTTTTTTAGTATTTCGT
Organism: Stictocephala bisonia; assembly: GCA_035578905.1. Lineage (NCBI taxonomy): Eukaryota > Metazoa > Arthropoda > Insecta > Hemiptera > Membracidae > Stictocephala > Stictocephala bisonia. Next base: position 1,161,646 of record JAQJVL010000045.1, on the reverse strand, counting down.
TGTTTTAAGTTGTAGTATATTCGATTTGGACTAAAATGAAGTTCGTATATATTTATGTATAGTTTTAATGTTGTAGGTTTAACATATGTTTGCATATAAAGTATATAATATATGTATGTATATTCAAATTCTTCTTTCCAAAAATTATAAGCTTAAGGTTTAATTATAAGATCAATGTTAAAACACAGCAGGCATTGCTCAAAACATACAAACAACGAATGCTATTATAGGTTTGATTTTTTTATTGAGACCCTTGAATTCTATAGATGTTTATTATTACTTTTTTTTTTAATAAAAATCATTGGTTAAATGGTGATATGGCCAGGCCTCAGGTACACCAGAAAGAACAAGGAAAGAAAACAGTGCGCTGAATATGTGTCGGCTGTTTATTTATCTACTTTGCCATGCGATAGCAGCGTCAACACTTATTTATTCATTTATATCCCTCCAAATTTAATTAGTTGAGACGATGGAGCCGTCAGGTAAAGACGTTATTGTCGATGCTGTCCCCTCTCGTAAAGAATCGCTAGATTTGTTGACCGGTGTATTTTAAAAAAACTTTCAACTTCCTGAATAAATGCCTTAAAAAATCGGTTACTGTGGGAATTTATAAAGTGGGATATTAGTCTTGGGTTGTTTTTTAAGGGTAAAAGAGGGAACGTTTACTGGTCGTATGATATGTCCAATCAGTTTGCTGTACACTTTAACGAAATAAGTGTTGCGCTCAAAACTAAATTCCGTTTAGTGCTCGATAGTGGTCATAGTGTAAATATTACGAATTTATTTGGGAAATCTCACGTCTTTCTTTATGATGAAGAACACACTCTGGCGCTATATTCAGACGAATGGCATCGGTTTATCAACAACCTCCCCATGGTGTACAGGGAGCTACAGGATCTATTTATGAACGAAGAGTTTGTACAACAGTACATTACGAGTCTGATACTCGGTGAAGAACATACAAACACCTTGGAACCTCAAAAGGCGGATCGACTGTTTGACGAGGTAGAATACTATAAACGGTGGCTTAATGGAGGCTGTAGTTTAATTCCAGGTGTTTAAAGACACTAAAAATAGGTTTGTAATCGAAGAATTTGCTCTCGTCAACTCGTATTCACCTTATATTTTCTCCTCCGTACAGTAAAACCCTTCTTAACGATAAAACAGGAAGATCGAATCTTTGACTCACTCGCAGTTTTCACAAAATCAAATGGAAACAGGGTGGTATGTCGTAGATGAAGAGTATCTCGTGTAAACTATTCTCCATGCTATATACGAAGGGTCTGGAGAAGGCTGCCTTTCTGCGGGAATTTCATCCGTGAGGGAATTGTCAGGAGGTTCATACACCGAACCTATTGTAAATAGATGTATATTGTCACAGCATCACGACTATGATGTAAAGTGTGCCTTGGGAAACGCTCTGAGAGGGTATAAAAGACTGTGCTCTAGAAAACAGAAATCATAACTTTGATAGCAGTCATGGAGAACGTTTGAAAACTGATTTCTCGTGAGCCTTAGGGAGTATTGACGAACCAGTTCATGCGGTTTGACTGTTTCCTGAACTGGGACGAGCTGTCTCAAAACTACGATTTCTCAATTGACATCTTAAGAATTTATCAACACAGAGTCAATCGGGCTTACATTATAAAAAGAATGAGATTCAATGAAGAATTTTTTAGAGAAATGACTCCTTGGTTCCGGGAGTGTTGAGCACTTGTGAGTGAACACAAAGTACTCTCTGAATCGTTTATACACGATTTTGCTGACAATGTAGATTGGAAGATGATTATACTCTATCAGAATGTAAGTTCCAAGTTTTTAGCGGATCATAGTATATTTTATCCTTCAGATTTGCCAGTAGCTAAATAAGCGTATAGAAAAAATGTGTTTCCAGATGATGCTCGAGTATATGTGTATGTTTGTGTGTGTGTCTTTGTTATATAGTGAGCCTAACCTCCGTAGGTCCAGGACAAAAACCGGGGGAAATTGCCCGCCCGCTCTCTCTAGCCTTGAGACGGTCTGGTCCCTCAGCTAGTGTAAGTAGGATGCTCTATGGCAGGGCTAAACCCCGTAAGTCCAGGGTGCGAATGTTTCCAGGCTCTATGGCAGGCATAACCTCCGTAAGTCCAGAGTTGAAATGTTTTCAGGCTTTATGGCAGTCCTAACCTCCGTAAGTCCAAGGGCCAAGTATATACTTGAACGTAGCTGGGATTGCAAATAAACTTAAAAAGAGATAAAAAAATATAACCCATGTAGGCTGATGGAATACATTGAAATGGCTTCTCCGAGTAAAGTGTTCTGTACGGCCTACATTGGGTAAAAAAATAAAAAATCCCTTTATTAGTTTGTTTGGGTAAGCTACACTGAGTAAAGTGATGTCTAGACTTATAGGGGGGAAAAAACATAAAAAATAATGGGAGGTAGCAAATTTATCATGGAGTGGCTACCACCGTAGCTTGCGATGGTTGGGGCAAGTTACAGTAAACAATACGGCTAGTGGGATTAGGCCTCCTGGGGATACCCACTATAGTAAAAAAACGATCTGAGATCAGTACCCCTTGGGTGGTTATAGAAACCTGATCGAGAACCCTCCTGAACACTCCTGCTCATTCGCAAGGTAGGGACGATACTCTATTTTTAGAATGTCCTGTCATATAAATACGACTGTTTTGGTGTGAATCGTTAGGTGAGGTGAGGATAGCAGTTTTTCAGGTAATATGTCTAGTTACTGTTGTTGTTATCATTGTGCCGACTTCACCCCAGTCACCACCACCACCACGGCCCCCACCACCAGCACCTCTAAGAGTGCGAGGTAAACAGGTTTTTTAATTTTGTATAAGTTAGGGGTTAATGCGATTTAATATGAGGGTGATCGTATCGTGTTTATTTCAGATACGAGGTGGTGCAAGGCGTAGGAACCATGCGTCAACATTTCCTTCCCAATCTGATACGGTTAACCTCACAAACACGCAGGTAACTTCCATACCATTATTATTATTAGGGATTTTTAAATGATTGGTAGTATAATAATTATTATCTGTAGGCCGAGCAAGAATCTCAAGAGGAGATCGCTGGTACTACCACTGGCTGGATAAAAATCTCCTCTGCATTTATTAATAGGGCCCAACCCATTACAGAGGTGTGTATACCTTATTAGCTTTCGTAATATTTAATTAACGGTTTAAGTACTTACATGGTATCGTATTTGACAGGATACTGGGGGCAGCGTAGCCACAATACCCGCCCTCCCACCAATACACGTACGGTGGTGTTGACTCGCCCACCCACCCATACACGTACGGTGGTGTTGACTCGCCCACCCACCCATACACGTACGGTGGTGTTGACTCGCCCACCCACCTATACACGTACGGTGGTGTTGACTCGCCCACCCACCCATACACGTACGGTGGTGTTGACCCACCCATACACGTACGAAGTGTCCCTCAATACAGACTAGCGGTACCTATAATCTAAGTTTCAAACAATATTTTTTGGTATAACATAATTTAGCGGTTGAACTCCTCACTATGACATTTTTCATTGTAGGTACCAAAGCGGTTGAGATCACGCGCTCGTGCAGCCAGGTGCCTGGCATGTCAGCAGCACGCAAACAAGCAGCCATTGCGAGAGTACATGCTCAACAGATTTCTGGAGGTAATACCATAAAATTAATTACTTTACTACTATTACTAATAAGATAGATAAATTCATATTTTGTTTTATTATTTAGCAGCATTGTGGGTGCGAGAATGGAAATTCGGAGGTTTCACTACAGGCGGTCCTTCATGCCCAGAGAGACCTCAGGGAAACGCTGTTGGTTTCCAATCATCTCCTAGAGGATACCGCCGAGTCCGACGCCTTCGATCTAGCACCCTCAATATGGCACTTCATGCGGGCCACTCTGTAGAATCTCTTGTTGCACGTCGGTGAGCGCATGGGAAGGGCTGACCCTCGTTCAGCCGTTGAAGAGGCGGAAGAGAAGGAGTCCATCGGTCCCCAGCGGGTCCAGTGCTGGGTCTACTTTTCAAGGCTACCTACTATTGCATTCGTGTCATGCGGACACGTTCTATGCCGTTACTGCGCTTCCAGGCTATTTTGCTGCCCAATTTCCAGAACACCGATAGTTGATCGGTTTAACATCTTTCTGTAAATAATTTTTAAATAAAGAAAATAATTACCAGAGTATGTGTTTTATTTAGTATCCTTTTGAATAGGTTATATATAAATATAATCGATATTAAGAGATTTTTGGTGGGAAAAGTGAGGTTAGGAAATTTGGTGGGAAACATGGGCGCTGCCATCTTGAATGACGTCATAAGAAATTTACCCTTTTCAGTAATAAAAGGGTAAATTTTAAAGACAGTGAAAATTTGTTGAAATTCCAGTACTTTTTCCAACTATGATAAAATTTGATAAAAATTATAATAAATCGTTACAACTTATATGTTATAACGCAAAATTAAACAAGCAAAACAATGGTTGGATTGCAGTTTTCACAGGCCTCTTAGTTTCTTAGTAAACAACCTTCAAACTGGGGTCACATAATTTCTGCGCCGACAGTAATATTGTCATACGAGCATTAATAACTGAAAACAATTGAGCTAAATTATTTGAATTTAAGTAAAAAAAAACCGTTTACACAACTTCATTAAGTCTAACAATACGTGCAATACCAGCTGGTCACAAATCACTGTTTTACTGTCCCTTCCAGCCAATTTGTAGTTCAGCAAAACACAAGTAGTTTCATTTATCTCTTCCATCATTGCCAAGTTGTTTATAGAGCAGTTTAACAGGATATATTCCTTGTATTGACCATTGATCATATAATGTTTTAAATCATTAGTTACATTTATATTGTTTAGTTACTATTTTTTCTTATTTATTATAATGTTCTACTTTTGATAATTGATTATAGATATGTTAAGCGTGTTGAATTGATGTTGTTATTATTATTATATTATTTTTGCTTATTTTGCGCCTTTTTTCTTTGTTGTCTTATTGTTATAGAACTTATCTTAATATTTGTTCTTGGTTATAGTTGCGCTTGTTCGTTTTATTTGTTAGTATTTATTGGTAAATCTTGTATTTTATTTAGGTTTTGAAATAGCTAAACTAGTGGGTATCGTTTTATTTTGTACCCAAGTAAATTTTATTTTTATTTATTAATTTTTTTACTTATAATGTCAAGGTTCAAATCCTTTAACATTTAACGTTTTATTCCCCTAATCACGTTAAACGTTTCCTTACATGTTATATGGATTACATTAATATGGATGTTGTATGTATTTTAAATGAAATTAAATGTATTTTTATTTCATATACATTTTACGTACATTTAAGACAATATTTTATATACTATAAAATTGGAGAATGTATCATATTCATTCTCTGGTTCTCGTACCATAATACTTTAGAGCTTTATTAATTAGTTAATCATTCAGAATTATTATCATCATATTATGGTTATTGAGAGGAGAAAAACAATTATCTGAAGTATATATACAAAATTACTTTAAGTTTAAATCCTGATTTCTATGGTAATGACTCTTGTTATGAACTTATACTTAACAAGTTTAAAATTTAATCACTTTTAAATTTCACATCATAATTATTATTTTTCTATTTAATGTACTTTAAATACATTAATAACAAATTTATATTTAGATTTGGATATCATTAAAATAAACAAATAGCTCTGTTACGTGAAATAAAATAATTTTTTTTATTTTTAATTATGAATATAAATAAGATAATGATTGATGCTATACTTTTAAACTATCTAATTGATTATATAGACAATTTCAGTCTATATAAACAAATACTGTTTGTAATTGTATAAATAATATTTAAATTAATTACTAGCTAATTCATTGTAATGTTATTATTAAAGTAATTTAATTTACTTTGAATATTTTCTGTACAAAACTCCCTAGTTAGGAATTTTGTATTAATAAAAATAATGTTTGATTATGTTGATAAATATTTCAAATCATCAAATGTAAAAATAAAGCATACGGCCTTCTTTGTATGGAAATAGAAACATATATTGTAGTCTGTAAAACATGAAATTACCGTCTTTATGTGTCAGGATGAATAAAATTACTTATTAAATATTTATAAAACTGAAGAAATGGAAAAAAAACACTATACTACTGAAAATAAAAATAATTTTACTGTTTTTAAATTTCTTAACATAATGCAATAATATAACCTAGTGGTACAGCTTAACCACAGATAAATAACTACCTAGATAGCTCATTCTCATGCTAAAGAGTGTTAACAATTTTTTCATAGTGTGTCAACTATCCGGTTTAAAGCGCGTCGAGCGGTTGTCAACTGGGCGGCGTTGCCAGATTGAACTCAGTCAACTAACCATATTAATAACAAATATTACAATAATAAATATCAGCTGATAATAATAATTGAGATTTAATACTTGTTCGATGTGGCAACGTCGCATCCTAAACTCACGGTCGTGTAGTGCTTGTTGCTTAAATACTCTTGAAACAGCACGCACCCTTTTTCCGTATACTCTGAGCCATCTGGGTAGAGTTAGTTATCTGTGGATTAACTATTGACGTAAAATATATATATATAAATAAATAGAATGTAAGGAAATCTCTTAGGTTATTTAATAACGTGTTTATAACTCTCCATATATTCAAGTTTGTAAATATTTCTAAGAATTAAAATTAGTTACATATTCAAAATTCTAAAGGGTTTTGTATATAAAATCCTTTAAATTTTTTTAGTGACATTGTTTTTGTCACTTTGGATTTACTTCGTCTTACGTACTACATGATTTAATAATTATCTTGTTTCTTTATATTTTGTCTATACCACCTAGTGGAATTTACTTTTTTACTAGATTAACCACCGTGTGACTCCATATGGTAAGTAGTACAGTGTTATTGACCCACCCGCCCACCTATACTCGTACAGTGTTATTGACCCACTCGCCCACCCATACGCGTACGGTTATATTAGTACCACTGTGCGTGTATGAGTGGGCGGGTGGGTCAATACAACTGTATGTTTATGGGTGGGCGGGTGGGTCAATACCACTGTACGTGTATGGGCGGGTGGGTAAACTGATTTTGGGCGTGTGTGTGTGTGTGTGTGTGTGTGTGTGTGTGTGTGTGTGTGTGTGTACACATGATACTTCGTATTTCTACGAAATATCAGCTAGGGGATTGAGGTCCGGGAGGGGGAAGGCCGCGGCCTTGATTGGAATGCGGAAAACTCGTCACTAGCTTTTCCTTTAATCTTTAAGATGTATATAACAATCTTAAAGATTTGAACATTGTTAAATTTCTTATGTGTTGTGAAAGTTGTAGGCGATAGGTTCTATACTCAGTCCTCTTAATAGAGACACGGCATCCGCTCAATGATTGCCATCGACGTGGACACTACTAGAGAAATCTGTGGTGTAGTTAAGGTTCGGATGTTGTGTAAGAAGGAGAACTGAGTATCTGGCCTGTCAAATGACTAAATATCAGACCAAAACCTCGTGGTTCGGATTCCACGCAAAGCTGTGGGTCCCTTACTTGCCCTGGCTATTGGGCTGTTGATAAATGGCTCTTTTTAAGGAACGGTAGACCTTAGTTAGTAACAATGACTACATTGTCCATCTACACTCATCACACTCATTCGCCCCTCATGTGCCCATATATCTACGATCGGCGTCGTAATGATGAATAATGAACGTTGTTAAATGTCTTAAGATAGTAGCTTGTTGGTGTAAGATTGTTTACCGAGCACGTGGCATGAGAGCTCAGAGCTGTTGTCAGTCTCAGTAATAGACCAACCAGCTGTTAGTGTTATTGGCAGTTCCATTACACCACCAGAGGTGTAAATCCTTCACAACCTGAAAGGTTAAACGTTGGAAAACGTCTTAAGATAATAGCTTAAGATAATCAGTAAACAGCTCTTACACCAAGAGTGTTTACTGAGCTGAGGTGTAAGTCCATAACAACTAAAAGGCTAAGCGCTGTTAAATATCTTAAGATACTAGCTTAAGGTGATATTAAACTATTGTTTCAAAATACATAACATTATAACAGTAGTAAGGATACTAATACTAATTTACTACGATTTTAGTATTGTTTGGTGACAATATACGTATTCAAAACTACCCTTTCTTTAGATTATAGATTATTTTGTACATTTTAGCTACTGACCATTATATTCTAAATTATAATAATAATGTCATAAATAAGTAAACTGTTGTTAATTTTTTTTTATTTTTCAGAAAAATTACATTATAATAAAAAATACATACTTCTAGAACATTATATCTTGGTTACATATTACAGACAAAGTTTGTTTATTTTATCTATTTCAATTATAATAATATAATAACGGTCATGTCTATTGTAATTTAGTTGTATTGTTTAGAAAACAATTTTATACATTTAACGTATTTGCCGATATTGTCCAATTTTACATAGGCATATTGATCAAAAGTGGCGTGCTATAATATTTATTACATAAGAATAGTTCTTTTATCAAGTTCATAAAAAAATTCTTTAAAAAAATTAAATTACTTAAATTTTAATATATTTATGTGTTGTAACGTTCACTTGTATTGAAATAAAAATAAATAACTAATGTCTCCAGATAACTGGATCTTTAATATAAATGTAATAACATAAGTGTATGAGTTATCTAAGAGACCTAGATTACATTTGTTTTAAATACATATATAGTGAATATTTTATGTAAATAAAATGATTATGTAGTGTTTATAAATAACATCCTTTGTGTAGGATCCAGGAACAAAGCAATTACAGTCTGGAGGAATATCCTGTAGAGTTCTCCCGAAGGATCAATACCTCCCCAAAGTGAGTGAGGTATTAGTTGTGGTCGACTCCTTTACAATCTCGGCTCTGTTAAGATACATTGATGTTATTTATGAATAAAACATTTAACAAACTAATCTCTAGTTAGCTATTTATATAAACACCTGTGTTGGGGATATCTAGATACATTATGAAAGTACGTATAATTAATTACATGGAACTCATGTAAGAGCATTATACGGATCCCGTGGAGTTATATTAGATGAGGGTTCTAATGGATCCTATAGTTACATAAATTGTAACATACTTAGTCTTGGATTTTTTAACACCAGACTATTTTTTATTCATATTTTACAATAATAAATGGACTAGAGAATTCCTTAAAGGATCAGTTATGGATGTTTGTGTAGTTATAGAATATAATGGTCAAGTTTTCTTTCTTATATGTGGTCAAAATATTATGAACAGGCTGCTCCTTAATTTGAAATATTCGTTCTTACATCCATCAAGAAATAACTTGTACTAGGGGATACCCCTACACGCTTCGTGTGCCAACCCCGTCACTCTCTGCGCTCGTTACACCTCAGCCTGTGACTTTCGGCTACAAACAATATTACATTTATTTACAATATCTCACTCATACTGTGATATAATTGCAAAACAATGGAAGTATTTTATAATTATTACTTTCATTGTTACATATTTATGATTATAAATACCCAACGATATTACTTATCCTATTTCAAACGTGATCATTTAATTTGCTATTGTTTAACAGCAGAATATTAATAAAATAACTGCATTAGATTACCATTGAAACCTACAAGTCCAGCCATACAACCAAATGTGAATAAAACCATGCTTAGGCCTACAACCTTCCCTGGTTTAACATTACGGAAGATATTACCACACCAATATTACAAACACCATTGTTTACATTCCAACAGCTGTTAAAACCTTTTGGAAATCATTATTTACATTTGAACAGCTGTTACTTTTTGATTTATATAAATCTTTCTCAATGTTATTCTTATGGCCGGAAAACGTACTTTTAGGGCTTTCCGCACACATCAGGGTGAAATTACTAAAACATTGAGACCTTATTGCACAACTACGAACAGAGGCAAACTTTTTGACACCTCTACCATTTAAAATAAGAAATAAGGGAGGAGTTTCGTCGACAATAAACGGCTTCTCGTGTTATATATGAGGAAGGATTACATTATAAAATATTTGTTGAAAAACAAGATTTCTTCATTTTCTAAGTCATTTCACGTTCCTTAAATTAATTAATTATTTCCACAAATTTAGCTATTCTTTTTGAACCTTTTTTATGAACGTTCCCTAATTTTAATATTAAACTATAGTTAAAATTCAGCCATGTGCGTTATATTTTCCTAAGCTACGACTCATGATGTGCCTGTTCACGAAGTGTATACTTTACTATATGAAATAAATGTATACTAGTCTTCAGTGAAAAGTATACCTCACTTCTGAGAGTGTCTATATAAGGCATCGGATAATATTTAACATCATTTAGTAACCCACTTAGCCTGAAGGTATTGTTGGTGGCCATAATATTTCTATGGAAGTTGAGTTTAACAAATGTTGCATATAGGAAATTCTTCCGTTTTATGAAGTACTTACATAAAAAAAATTTCTGACGATCGGAAAATATGTGTGACAAACACAAAATGAAATCGTGAACGGGAGACTAAAAGAGAGAATTTTCTTCACGTGGTAAATTATTTAATTTTTGTTTAATTCGATGAAAATTTGAGAATTTTTAAAAACATTTAAATATTAGATTGTTAGTATTGTTTTATATTTGTTTCGTAATAAAATGATTTGTACTTCAACAATTTAATTTTGTCAGTTATTTTCGTAGAACTATAAAATAGTGAGAATGACTCAAAGTGATTGGTCGTTTCACAGTTCCCATTAATGGAAATGCCAATCAACCTAATAGCGGTCACTCTATTACTCAGAGTTCTGTGGTATTAAGATCATTTGTTTGTTTGCTAAACACTCTCTCAATAACTAAAACAGAATACAGTTGTAGTTTTTGACACACTTTTGAAATTTTGTTTACTATGCTTCTGTATATGAAATATAATTATATGTGAACTAATGTAATTACGTTGTACTCGCTTCATGTCAATCTAATATTTTTAGAGTGATTTCAATGTGTTCATACTGTACCGGGTCTTGGACCGGTACAAGTGTAACTGTTTTTTGTCATGGCACGCAGGCTGCCTGAGTTGTTTTATGTGCCTGCGTTTAGCGTATGTAGCCGTTGTCACCATTTCTCCAGTTCGTTCGTGAGTTTTCCACAGTTACGTCAAGTTGAAATGTCTATTTTCACTAATTCAACACCTGGTCAGATTCCTACGAAACGTGAAGCTAGGTTAGGCTACAGTACCAACAATATGGACTTAATAAATTAAACAATTACACACCTCTGAAAAATACTATTAGCATCTTAGAAAATAATTAACAATCTTAAGTTTGGTTATTAAGTTTTAGTTAAATTTGTCTTTTCTAGATTACTAAATTCATTTACAAGGCCATACCTTTACCTTTAGTTTCAATTTTAATCTGTTATATTTTTAATGTAAATTCTATAAAATGTTTAATAATTTTACGTTTAGCTATAAAAGATTACTATTTTTCTTCTTGAATTAAACTAATAGTGTAACTAATTTGATTTATCCATTACAAATAGCCAAATTATAATTTCAGTCTGTTTTTTCTTAAGTTCAACTAAGTCAAAATAAATAATTCATTTGGTAATATAAAGTTAAAATATAAATGGTTAAATTTTAAGTTGGTTATAAAAATAAAGTTTATAACATATAATATTTCAATGTCATTTTGCTAACATGTATAACTTTTACTGTTACTCATGTTTATATTTGGCTGAAACATGCAGCAACGAACACTTGTATTATTATTTTATTCGACGATTGTATATGTTGTAGGAATAACAAGGTAGCTTTTTACTATTTTTAATGCTAAGTGTTTTATAAAACCTTCAGTCCCAGCTTACCTCGAATCACGTAGCATTGTCTGTATTCATCAAGACCTGCCGTTCTCATTCCACACCACACTGCCGACCTGTACTAGACCAACATAGGACACCAAGTTCTGTATTTTGTCTAAACCTAACATTGGGTCTATACTGATTCTTATCCACTCAGGTCATTTATGGTGTCAGCGTTAATACTTTCCCGCCGGTGAGTCTGGGGTTAGATGGCACAATTGAATAGAAAATAAAAGTCCGAAACATTTTGATTTGCCATAGGTTAAATTTGAATATGTGACTTATGCCTACAAAAAAAGCATTGAACTCACATGTAATATTTTTTTATTTACCCGAAAAGAAAGAAAAACGCATAACTCATTTTAAAATACCAAAAAACTAGTATATTCAATTGTTATTTCATCTTTTTTAAGCCACTTTCGTTTTATAAACGTTTAGATTTTTTATATTTATATAGGGGGTTCCTATGGTTAAGTCTTCTATGTATTTACTTTTTAATGTTTGACGCCTAAGACTGTGATTTAAATCTTTATGGTTAAGTTGTATGACAGCAGGATCTACTAGCTACAAGTGGTCAGTTTTTTAACATCGCAAACGGTAACCCGTGGTTTTAGTTATTCTTTATGAAATTTTTAAGTATTTATTTAAAATTTATCTTCACCAAAAGGGGATTATTGTTAACTTAATTCGGAGCTGCCCCGGGATTCCGGCTTACTCCCGGGCCTCGGTGGAATCAAGGGATGTGGGCCAAATTGCCGGCTTAATTGATGATACCAAAATTTTTGTTTCCAGAAGTTTTCTAAATTTTCACTTTTTTTGGGGTTAGCTAAGTTTGTTTCTTAATGGTCATTTTTAAATTGTTAATAATTTGTCTTACGTTTTGGGGGTCTCAGGCCCAACCGCAGATAGGCCATAGGCCATGTAATTGTTAACTTTGGTATTCGTAGAGTTTGTTGTTTTTGTAGCGTTAAGTGTTTTGGTAGCTTTTGTCGTTATATTGTTAAATTTTGTGTGTTTTGTTATTTATTTAATTACGAATTAATATTGTGGCCTTCTGCCTATTTTATATTGTGGCCTTCTGCCGTTTTTGTTTTATGGTTTTTTTTACTTGGTAATAAAAAGTAGTTTTGCTCAGCTGCCGAGTTTTATTTTGGACCCTCCAACTGCCACCCGTGATCCCATCGCTCGACTTGGTTTGAGCCATCCCCCGGTTGGCACGCTTTCCAGCTTTGGTGGGGGGGGATGGGTCTCAATACATATTTTTATGTATAGTTAACCAACCCAATAGAAAATGTATTTAGTAGGCCACAACAGGCGAGTATTTTTATGTCCAAATTATAATCTGTATCCAGTTTAACTCATTTTCATTTAGCTAGTTTTTTGTTCTGTGTGGAGTATTAAGAACTACCACAATGGAGTTAATCAGTTTAAAGTTCATTAATATTTACTAATTATAAACACCTTGTGTCAGATTATCTACAATATTCTTTGAAGCCTGAGAGTTAGAGCTCTAATACACAATATGGACATTTAATAAATAACACAAGTTACACATCTCTGACAAAAAGGATTCTATTAGGCCATCTTAAAAAAGTAAGTACACAATACATTAAAGATTATAAAAAGGAAATATAAGTTTTAGTTACAACGTGTCCTGTTTCCAATTACTAAATTCTTTTACCAGGCCTAACCTTATCATTTCTAGTCTGTCTATTATTAATAGTAAATATCAAATTTTTAATAGTAATATATTCTGACAAATATTTTAAAGTAATTTTACGTTTTATGCTTTTAATTAATTACTTTTACTTTAACTGACTTAAAAATGAGAGTAAAAAATTTATATTACTTCTTATCCATACAAATAGGCAAATTTCTAATATAAGCTGAATATATTCTCTAAAGCTATCAAACTAAGTCAAAAAATAAATACATAATACATAGGTATATAGAAAAGTTAGAAACATATAAATGCTAAAAGGTTTTAAAAGGTAATTGAAAAAGTACTAACAGAAAATAAAATGTTTACAAACTCACATATAAGTAATTTCAGAAAAATTAGTATTTTGTAAATGTAAACTATTCTACTGTAATAACAAGATGTTTGTTTGTATATTTTGCTAACACACTGCAGCAATGAAAAAAACATTGTTGTTCATTATTTATTAGAAGACGACGATTGTCAAGATATGGGCGAATGAGTGAGATCAGCGTAGATGAACAAGTGTAGTCATTGTTACTATGTTACATCGACTGTCTCTTAAAGAGAGTCATTAATTAATAGCCCAATAGCCCAATTAAGGTCTCTACAGCTTTACGTCAAATCCGAATCACGTAGCATTGGTCTGATATTCGTCTATCTGACAAGTCTGATACTCAGTTCTCTTCCCTACACAACATCTGCACCTTGAATACTATCCAACATGGACACCACAGACTTCTGTATTGTTGTCTAAATCTAAACATTGGCATTCTATACTTTTCTAGTAATATCCACATCGATGGCAACCATTGATCGGACGCCGTGTCAGGCGCCTTCAATACTTTGACCCCCAAGTAGTTGGGTTACAGCACTGCACCACCATTGCTGACCGTAGTAAGAAAGAAAAATTACCTTGAAAAGCAGTTTTATTTGCAATCCATATTAGTTAAATTTTGTATAGGTGAATTCTGCTAAAGAAAAAAATAAATCTCTTACAGTGTAAATTATTTTTTTACTTTCCTAAGAAGAATTAGAATAATTTTAGCATAGTTGGCTCTTCATTTATTCAACTAAACCAGGAATAGTTGAATATTCAATCTCATCTTGAATGCCACTTTCTTAATTAAAAACGAATTAAGTACATTTATCGCTTCAACTATAATACGAACAGGGGTTCAATATGTGACGTTCAATCTTCAACATCATCAGATTTACTGTGTAATCGTGTTTGCACGCCTAAGACTCCGTGATTTAGAGCGACCTCTGTAGGCCCATCATGAGTTGTAGTTGCCATGACAACCGCACGGATCTACCTCAGCCTACATCAGCTGGTCCAGTTATGTTGTAATCATCAGCTAATACGAGCTGTAACCTCGTAAGAACGTAAGTTATCAAGATTTTATAAATTATTAAAGGATAATATGCTATTGTAAAGAATTAGTCAATCTACACTCTAAAACACAATCACTCCACCTTAAAACCCAGTGTCTTGAAAGAAGGACATAATTTTGTACTCAAGTAAACCCCAGGAAATGTGTTCTCTTTGTAATTACCTTTTTCTTTATTTAAAAACACTAAAACGAAGTTAAAAACAATAATTGTCAATTTTTATAATATTTTCGAAGGACTTAAAAAATACTAGGTCTTTATTTTAAAATTGTATAGTAGTAAAATTTAGGGAAATTGTTTTATCAAACAAAGGTAGGACGTTTATGAAGTCGTATAACTATAAATTGTTGATATGAACTTTAAGGACATTATACTAACAAAATAGCTTTAAGTTTTTGAGATCTTAACTGCATCATTTTGGAATAACACCATAGAATAACTATTTAGAAACTCAAACTAAATAAATAAATACGAATGCTCTTTTTGTATTTTAAATCTTTAAACTGGCTATCACCAATAAATATAAAGCAATAAATGGCATTGTCAAAATTATAACAATTTCATAAAATAATTTTTATATTGCGAGTGTTTGTTTTAGTGCATTACATAAAGATTAGAAGATATTGTAAAAAAATTCTTAAAGAAGATCATTGCTATATTAATAAAAAGTAATTAGACCACAAATTTCAAAGATTTATCAAAATATAAATAAAACAT
The DNA here is from genome assembly GCA_035578905.1 of Stictocephala bisonia. Taxonomy (NCBI): domain Eukaryota; kingdom Metazoa; phylum Arthropoda; class Insecta; order Hemiptera; family Membracidae; genus Stictocephala; species Stictocephala bisonia. The sequence goes on along the minus strand of JAQJVL010000045.1, from coordinate 1,145,991 downwards.
TAAGAAATATTATGATGACCAGAGAGATTACAGAGGAGCCTTTACGAAGGAAGCATGTTTTTCATTACGGTAGTCACAGTTTGTCATAATATATTGTCTGTATACAAAATATTACCGCCCATAAGAGCATAAATTTAAGCTGTACATTTAAATGATTACAGATATTTTTTTTACAATTAGAAAAAGCTATTTCTGTGTGTATTTTTTTTACAATTAGAAAAAGCTATTTCTGTGTGTGTGTGTGTGTGTGTGTGTGTGTGTGTGTGTGTGTGTGTGTGTGTGTGTGTGTGTGTGTGTGTGTGTGTGTGTGTGTGCGTGCGTGCGTGCGTGCGTGCGTGCGTGCGTGCGTGCGTGCGTGCGTGCGTGTGTGTGTGTGTGTGTGTGTGTGTGTGTGTGTGTGTGTGTGTGTGTGTGTGTGTGTGTGTGTGCGTGCGTGCGTGCGTGCGTGCGTGCGTGGGTGCGTGCGTGCGTGCGTGCGTGCGTGCGTGCGTGCGTGCGTGTGTGTGTGTGTGTGTGTGCGTGCGTGTGTGTGTGTGTGTGTGTGTGTGTGTGTGTGTGTGTGTGTGTGTGTGTGTGTGTGTGTGTGTGTGTGTGTGTGTGTGTGTGTGTGTGTGTGTGTGTGTGTGTGTGTGTGTGTGTGTGTGTGTGTGTGTGTGTGTGTGTGTGTGTGTGTGTGTGTGTGTGTGTGTGTGTGTGTGTGTGTGTGTGTGTGTGTGTGTGTGTGTGTGTGTGTGTGTGTGTGTGTGTGTGTGTGTGTGTGTGTGTGTGTGTGTGTGTGTGTGTGTGTGTGTGTGTGTGTGTGTGTGTCTTTAAGATTCCTACACAGTGTACACACGCATAGATTTTTCTAAAACAAATTCATTTATGTATATTCACTCCTTGGAAAGTAATAAGGGATAATTCAACAACAACATGTACATTATGGTATGTAATCACACGTATTGGTAAATGGTTCACCCTTTATATTCTGGGTACTACGTATTACAACATATTACAGTATTAAAATGCTAAAGTAGACTTCCTGACGCCTGTAAGGCCTTGGTAACCATGGAAACGCCCTGTGTAAGGCTTTTGGCGCCACCAGTTACTGACAGATAACCGACTCATTTTAGGTGACGACAGGTTAATTAAACGAAAAAAATTTTCATTCGTAAAATGTTGAGTTGTCTTTGCTAAATCTTTTAATAACAATATTTTTATAATAGATCGAGAAATAACTATATTTATCTCCGAATATTAGTGTTGGCTTTAATATAAAATGTAACTCTTAGCTTATTTTACGCTAAATGGCATTCCTGATACTCAGTTTTCCCACTTGAACAATACTCGAACTCTGGCTACCATCTAAAATGGACAACCTACTTTCCTTCAATAGTGTTGCCACCGATGGCCACCAATTTAGTAATCAATTTGTTGATTTTAAGGATCCTTAAAAGAAATATTTCACCTTCAAACAAACCAAGTAGATGAGATAAATATTTAACTATCCAAAGTTAATTTGCTGAAACGCCAAATCTAATGTTAACATATAAGAAAAACAAAGTTTTGAAAAGAAGGAGACTTTTTATAATAATTTTAAACAAAGGATCTTTTCCGTTAATTCACTACCACTGTTTTTTTAGTTTCCGTTAATTCATTACCGCTTAATAAATATTCTAGTGCTGTAAAAACTGTTCTTCACCCATTTTTACGTCCACTGTACGTGTATTGGTGGGCGGGTGGGTCAGTACCACTGTACGTATATGGGTGGGTTAGTGGGTCAATACCTCCTCCGTACGTGTATGGGTGGGTGGATGGGGCAATACCCGTACGCTTCTTTGTGTGGCTTGTGCTGGGAATGGGAGGTGTTCCTTATCCGCTAGGAATTCGAATCCGACATCACTGGCTTATCTATCACTTTCCAAGAACTTACACACGGAGAACGCATTCGGTGGTAAGTCAATCATTGGATTTGCCTAATCTGACCTAACCTGACCTAAACTAATCGTTATTATGATAAAAAAAAGTGGTAGTGAAGTAACGGAAAAAGTAGTGGTAGTGAACACTATTTGTTTAGGAAAAGGTCCTAAACAACTTCTTCTTACTGCAGTGAACAGTAACTAAATATTTACCAAGGTTACAAAATAAAATACACACCTACTCAGAAAATTTATATAATTATCCAAAAGTATTAACCTAACTTAATTAACAAGTCTTAATTTAACAAGTTTAGTTTTGATTAGAACATTCTACTAAACGAGTCTCTAAAATCATATAAACTTATTAATATGTACTCGTATATTGGTTAGTTAACTATATTTACTGATCTATTATTCAAAGAGGTTACCAACTCGGTAGCAGAACCACAATTATTTTACTGAGCATGCTGATTTTATTCATATACTTCCATTCACAAATGACACGATAGATTGTTTAAACCACTTTTTATTCTTTATTCATTTACAGATTTTGATAGTAAATTAATTTGATTTATTCCAACATTTGACTATTTGTTGTCGATTATGTTTTTCAAAAAATTCTTATTCTTTTTTTTAAATATAGTACGCAGACTCAACATTTCGCGTATTTTTTGGCGAATATGAATAATTATATGAGTGTAGGATGAGTTTGGACGAGAGTAGTCTGGTTACTAACTGAGTTCGACTGTTTCTCAGAGAGGGCAATTTATTAGTAGCCCAATAACCAGGGCAGCTAGGGACCTACAGTTCTACGTGGAATCCGAACCACGTAGTATGGGTCTGATTTTCAGCTAATTGCAAGACTGCTACTCATATCTCTCTCCTACACAACATCTGGACAAAGACTATCACCTAACATGGACACCCTAGATTTCTCTAGTAGAGTCCATGCCGATAGAGTAAAAATAGAAACTCCCGTCTAGAGGAAAAATAAAAGTGTAACATAATTTTACCTAGAAATTAAATTTTGTTGTGATTAGCATTTAAGAAAGAAAGCATTGAATAATGTTTGCTCACTTCATTGTTTCATATACTATACAAAATGAAATTGAAATGGAAAATATATCAATGAAAACTCGATCATGATGTTTATAAACATTTGTGAAAACAATGAATGTTTCCATTGTTGGTTCCATTGACATGTTGG